>NDGN011385343.1:0-25790 GCA_002564285.1 Tympanoctomys barrerae | reverse complement strand
AAAAAAAATAAAAATACATTGGTAAAAATTTGGAAGGTATATATAGTATTGGAGAAAACAGAATGAGAAATAAAGTTCATTTAATAGTAAATGTCCACATAACTGTTTGGCAGCTATCACAATCTCTCATTTCTTATGTTATATGCATTTTAATGAAGGTATTAGCTGTGATATGGGAATTTCCATAGTTATCATGCTAGTAAGATATTTGGCTTATCTTTGTGAGAATGGCATAACAATGTATAAATGTAACAATGTAATAAAGTCTTCAGCTTCTTATTGGTTAAAAAAAAAGAAAAAAAGAAAAATTCTACTCATCCTTCAAAATCCAACTTAAACTCCATCACAATTATGAAGCATTCGTTGCTAAGCACTGCAGTTTTCAATTACCCCCACTGCCCTCCCACTGGTAGGTGAGATACTTTTGTCTCTCTGCTCTTCTATAGCACCAGTCAACCCTGTCTTCTTGGATCACTGAGCTCATGCACCAAAGCTATTTTTTCTCCACATCTGGCCTTATTTACATGTAAGCTCCTGATGTCAGATCTGTCTTGATTTTGTAAAGGACCAGTAAATGTTTTCTGGAGTTCTAAAAGACTTTGTGGAAAGTATAATGGAGATGGGGAAAAAAATGGCATTATCTAAAAGGATATCTCAGTCATTATCCTTGTCACTGAAACACAATACTTGCACATAAATTAGAGGATGATATGTTCATCTGGCTCACATTTTACACCCATACTTAACTGGCTTAAGGTATGAGGGGCATGATGAAAGTGTTGGATGAGGGAAAGCTGTCCTTCATGGCAGCCAGGAAACAGAGAGAAGCAACAACTGGGAAGAGAGATATACCTTTCCAGGACACATTCCAAGTGGCCTCCCACCAGCCAGGCCATGCTTCCTACAGTAAGCCAGCAAAAGTGCCCCTATCTATGATCTAATCACCTTCCAAACATACGAGGCTTTTTGAGTCATTTAAGATTTAAACCATAACAGAGGATATGGAACAGCTTGGAGGTGGCAGCATGGATACAAAGATGACAACAACACAAAGGATCCAGGTTCTTCATTTTGCCTTTCAGTCCTGGAGAAATCAGTGGCTCATGTGTCTGTGTATACTATGCCTTGGTAACCCATGAGAACTACATTACTCTATGCAGCCAGAAGCCTGTTCATTCTGGAAGCAACTAGAATGTGCAACCCCAGTTTTGTGAGACACCTAAGCAGAGCTGGAGATCACTTCAGGTTTTGTAGTACCACAAAGTATGGTTCCTGTGTGGATTACCACATGGTACACGGACACTAAGCATGTAGTCCCTTCACCATAAAATTATTCCATTTTCCTCACGTCAGGCATAAAGAACAGGGGGAAATTTTTTTGACATAAAAGGGAACAGGAAGGGAAGACAAGAGGACAGAACATGGATTTTAGTGTCAAAAAGACATGTTTCAAACCTTTAATCTATCTCCTGGTGAAGTGACCTTGAAAATTTCCTTTACCTTCTCTGAGTCTAAATATTTTAATCTCTAACCTGCCCCAAATACTCATACCTATTTTGTGGTGTGGGTATGACAAGTAGGTTTAGTGTATACAGAGTACCTGGATGTCACAAGCTATTGGTAAATAGTATCCAACACCTCTTCTTTAGCAGGAATATTATTAGTTCAACAGATATTTTCTGGGGACCTATTCAAAGCCTGTCATTGTTTCAGGATCTTGGGACTTGAAAATGCTTGTGCTAATGATGCTGAAGGCTTTTGAACATTGTTTTCAAGACCAAAGAATATATGCATGTGTGAGCTCTCCTTCCTGAAGGTGTGTGTTAACATCTGAAGGTTTCAGTGAAGTCCTCTTAGGTCAGAAAAGGCCATCTGACCTTCTGTCACTGTGTCCCTACCTCTGAGGGAGGTTCTATTGAGTGAATCTCAGTTTCCTCCCTGAATTCCTTTGCTGAAAATTTTACACAGAAACAGAAATCTAAAGACTGAAGATATTTCTATCCATTTGAAACCTGCCCAGGTATAGACACAGGGTATCACTTTGAAGGCTGTTTTCTAAGCCACTGGAAGAAGATTCTACTTGGAAAACTTTCCCAGTGACTTGTTCTCTGAGAGTAATCTGATTCCTCATGTCTGTCTGCATTTATTCAGTGTACATTCCAAAAGTCATTTATTGCAGCCACATTTAAAAAAATATAAACCTGCTCCCAGTTTAATGCAGGTACAAATCTCTGGGATAGATCCATGGTGTGAGTGAAGATGCAGACAAAATACATACTATTCAGGAAAAGTGAAATCAGACAGAAAGTATAAAATGAGAAATACACTGTGGACCTCTTTGATGTTATTGTGAGATACATTTTCCTCCCTCTTCCCTCTGAAAGAAAAATTTAAACCATATTTCCTGTACTATGAGCCTAATCTTTGAAATGCTCCAAATCTCATTTTAACGAGTACACATGATTGAGTTTGTCTAACTAGAGATTTAATGACCTGTGAAATGTGTCGTGAGCACCTGGCAACCTTCAAAAACTTTTATATGGCAAGAGCACTGCACAATCATGAAATCCAGGGCTGATATATTTGACTTGGCTTTGTTTAGGCGGCAAAGCCCACTCTCTTCCAGCGCTATATTTTACAGGAATATGGTCCATGTATTGATACTGAACATCAAATAGCATGGGTGTTTCCCTGATTGAATGATCATTCTAAGTTTACTGAGCATCACTATGTGTGAATTTTTGTGCTAAGGTGTTTGATGTTAGGGATAACAGTGATAATAGCAGTCACATGTTATTGAATGCTTGTTATATACTTTGTGCTGGGTAAGAACTTGTCATCGGAAATTTCTCATTTCATCTCCACCACAATCCTATAAAGTAAATTTACTATGATTATCATAATCATCTTTTTTCTTATGCTAGGCATTGGACCCAGGTCCTCGAACATGCTAAATGTGTGCTCTACCACTGACCTATGCCTCAGTCCCTACCAGGAATATTTTACAGATGAAACCACCAGCCAAGGTGAATCATCCTCAATTCTAATTCCAAAGGAGGAATCAGATTGGCTAAGTGAGGGTTAAGTGCCTGCGTTAGCTTTCCTATTGCCGGACATAATACCTAACACACAATTTAAAGGAGAAATTTAATTTGGCCCATGTGTTATGGAGGACACAGTCCATGGTCCAAGGCAGAAATGGTAGGAGGACATGGTGGAGCAAAGCAGCTTACTTTATGGAAGCATGGAAACAGACTAGGGGAGCAATGTCACAGAGACACATCCAGAAATATACTTCACCAGTCTCCTGGGCATTTCCAAGCCAATCAATTTGACACAAGCAAACTTAACCTTCATAGTGTCTATCTCTGTTCACTAAGGCAAAGAGGGGCAAAGAGAGTGGGGAAGTCATATAGTTCAAAATTGGGGACAGTCCAGCAGAAAGTAGTTCTCAGACAAGCAGCATCTCTGTGAAAAGCTACCTCCTTGTACTTCTGCTGGCTTCAGAGAATAGATGTGAGAACAGATGATGAGATGAGAGAGACCAATGATGTCTTGGTTCTCAGGGTGTCTGCTTTGGGAGGTTCCATTGTATCATCTACTACTGAATACCACAAAACGCTAGTCTCTAGGATAAAGTCCCTTTTTGGTCTATGAAAGGATTTTTATTACTTATACCTGAGAGGTCCTGGATTTGCTGATCCTGTAATCACAGATCTCTGGGTATTTCCAGGGCCTTGTCCTGAGAGTTGGCCTCTGCCCTTTGCAATATTGTGCAAACAATTGCACAGTGGAACAAAATAATAGAAGGCACAGGGGTCTACAGCACTTAGTTGTGTCACGAAGTCCACTGGAAGGCTGCAGGATCCCATTGCAAAGGCTTCCAGAAGGTGGCAACCCCAGGCCAAATATTCGCTCACGGCTCAGAGGAAGAGCTAGGTACAAGACCTTCACTTATCTTAATTTTAAAAGCCCATCCAACCTACAATCAAAATTCTTTTAGCTCTCCCCATTAGGATCAACAATGACAATCACAATGATGATAACAATAGCTCTCATTTAGCGACATTTGCTAAGTGCCAGACCCTGCAGCATGTACTTTACATATTCTGTGTGGCATTCACAGCTATGAAGTGTGGGAGGTGTAGACTAATCCAAATTAGTCTGAGAGCCCAAGCTCTAACTTTATATCTATGCCTGAGGCACTGAACCATTGCCTGGACCCCAACAATTTGATGGTTGATATTGACATCATTAGCATCTACAGCTCAGGTATCTTTTACAAATTATGAAAGCACCAATATGTAAAAGGCATTAAGAAAAAATAAGAAACTCACATATATTGCACACACGTGCACATAAATACATAGGCTTAAATATACTTGTGTATGTGTGGGATGTACACACACATTATATATATATATATTTGGAATAGTAGATCACAGCTGCATAGACAGTGATGACAGAGTTTCTGGTCTCACTGGGACATAGAGGAGCTGAGTGTACCTACTAACTCATTGTGTGATAGTTCACTTAAATTTCTTAAATTTGAGTTAGCTCAGCATTCTAACATCCTTATTTTAGGTCAAATCATAGGGAGCTGGAGAAGCAGCATCACACCAGATCCAAGCATGTATTGTACTGAGGTCTGCCTAGCTGCCCTGAGGTTAAATCTAGGAGGAGAAATCAGGTAATGGGACTGGCTGCCCACTTGCTGCTTTAAGAACCTTTGCTGAAACAAATTTCAATGAAGGCAAAAAGAGTGAGTATTTTGAGCATAAATCCATCTGCCGTTGTTTTGGTTAACATCATCTCTATCCTTGTACTTCAAAGTCTGCCTCAGAAGCTTGGAGTCCGGATCACCCGAGCACCTGCTGGAGACGCAGAGTTGCAGAACTTGGAGCTCTGCATTTAGTAAGAGTGCTTGGGATTCATAGGCAGGTTAGACTATGAGAAGGAAGAGCTCCTGGAGACTGGCACATGATCCATCCTGGATTTCTTAAAGTAGAAGAATGACCACTAACTTTTCTGAGGCATTCATTCATTCATTCATTCATTCATTCATTCATTCATTCATCTATTTAAAAATTTATATTGATGCTGAGCTGTAAAAGGCTCACGTCAACAACTTCTGACATTGCCAGGCTTACAGAAAACCCACTACTATTATGGATTATTTTGGAATATTTTGCTGAATTCACACACCTATAATATTTAAGTGACAAAACTAAACAAAAAAAGGGGATACAAATGAATGACCATTTTGTATCTGTATATTCAAAATAGGATAGATAGACAGCTACCTTCTCTTAGTTCAGTGAATAGAAAGATTTGTTCTAATAGTGTTTGTAAACAGGATATCATGTCTACATCTTATACAATGAATAACCAGTAAGACAACAATGTACAATGTATTAATTATTGAAACTGTCCTACTAATCAGATTTGAAACTGTCTCATTGTTATTTGTTTCTCAATAAAATTATGGGAAATTTTTTTATATTGAGCATCCTCTTAGTGGCATGCTCTGGGGCTATAACTATCAATAGGAAAGGTGATTTCTTGGCCTTATGGAATTTGTTGTCAGATGGGAAAAGCATTAAACGAGTATTTATTTAGTTAACATGGTAGGCATTGCAATGAACAAGTGTAACAAGTACTACAAAGGCGGTGTTATGGAAAGAGTCCGCCTGCATGGAGAAGGGGGCACTTGGAGGAAGGATTTGAGAAGGCTTCCTGGGACAGGTGATAGCTAAACTGAGACCCAAATAATTGCAAAAGTCTGTTTGTGAAGTGAGTGTTCTGGCAGCAGGAATAGCTTGTGTAGTTGTCCATTGGTGGGAAGATGTGACCTTGTATTTAAGAATCTATCACCTTGTCCCTTAAATTTTGAAAGCAACACAATTTCAGCTTTGCATGTGCTAATTAGTTATAAGGAAATTTCTCCCCTTCAAGGAGAGGTGTTCCATGGCCTATTTATTTTATAAATGAAAACATGCTGAGTTATAGATAAGCAGACATGTTTTCCCATGGAAAAAGTTTACCTCTTTTATGTAGGCACATAACACACCGGAATTAAAGTGCTTTCCTAGATGCAGAGCAGAGAAAGGCATCTTCATCTTCCTTTTGCATATTTAGCTTGCAAGTATGCAGTCATTAATGATAATGTGAGCAAAGCTACCATCTTACATGAATGTCAGGCTTGCTCTGTGTATGTATGTGTGCATGGATATGTGTGTGTGTGCATGGATATGCGTGTGTGTGCACACACACAGGCACACATGAATTGATGTTGATTTGGGGAAGCAATAGGATGTAAGGGGAGGCTAACCCTAGAGATGACTAGGCCTGGGACCTCAGCCCTTCCATAGCCTATAATTCCAACCCAGCCTTTCCACATTCTACCTACTTCTTTTCAAGCTTGCTTCAGACATTACAGTCTTATGGTTACAAGGAGTATATTTGGGGTGGTGACACCAGGAAGCCCCAGGAGGGAAGTGTGACAGTAGAGGCAGATGACTTAATAAGCAAGCAGAAAACCAAATGGACAACTTGGGTTCAACCTTCATGGGGCCATTGGGAATAGTATACAGAATGGAGCAAGGTTGTCTGGAAAGGGGCCTGCAGGGTAGTCTCTGTTTCTAGGGTTAAAGGAAATACAGACAATACATAACCAATCGGATGTGGCTGTGCTTCAATAAAACTTTATAAACACAAGTAATGAGTCAGATTTGGTTGGTGGGTTGCATTTTGTCAACTCTTGCTATAGAACATTTATTAGAAGCACTGAATCTGAAGGCAAAGTTACCCAGTTATTTATCCACCAACTGTTATCTATGTGGGTGAAGAGCTCTTCCTAAGGGCATTATTTCTTGCCCCTTTTGGACTGGCCCAGATCACAGGTAGTGTGCCACAACGCTACCTTGGGAAGCCATGGGCATGAGTGAGAAGGAGTCAAGGGGCTGGAGGCAGGGCACTAATCCAAGTGCTACTTCCCATAACAATCTGAAGTGGGGACTGTTTTACAATGAATGGAATGAGACCCAGGGAAGAGAAACAGTGGGCCCGAGATCACATAGGTACGACGTAGTCCTAATCGAACAGACCTTGTCTGTATGCTACTTGTGCATCGTGAGATGTTGAAACAGGAACATATTATGTGTTCTCCAATTACGTTTTAAGATATGGCAAAGAACTTGTGCTCTGAAGCACACAGTTTGGAAGCCATGTCACCGTAACCTTCTTCATGAAATGGATTTTCATCTGTTTCCTGGACTGTTACAGAAGCACTTGAGAGTCTAAGCAAAAACAACTATGGGTAATTTAAGTGTTCTTTATCCTTAAGAACCTTCAATTTTTTTTTTGATTATATGTGTTTCCTAGATACAAATACAGAAGTTTTGAAAACCAGTAAGAATTTTCTATTGGATAGAAAATAAGCAAATGATCCAAATACCTCATTTTCAGAGGGGAAAACAGAGATAGGCAATACATTTATAGATTCCCCCAATCTCAACAGTGATCATGCAAATGCAAGAAAATATCTTCTTTGCCTACCACACCCCAAAATTCTTAAAATAGAAACTAACTGATTTTTCAGTACTACTTGTAGACTGAAAATTGGTGCAGGTTTTTCTACAGGCTGGTTTGATTAATAAAATTCATTATTTTCCCTTTCTTCTTCTAAGACCTAGAAGAATAATTATGATTGGTCTGTGCCCATCATGTCCATTTCGTTTCTTGTGCTGGTGGTAGGTGTATATATTGGTTTGCAGGCAAATCTTGGACAATGGACCTGAAGAAAGCTGAAGGGCTACGTTTGCATGTTACAACCTAGAAAGTCTCCAGCCATTGTGATTCCACTGGGCAGGCACCCCCATTTCCCTGAGAAAGGTAGACCAGGAAGATGGAAAGAAGCTGCCTAGGCTCATAATATTGCACTGAGCCATGGAATTATTACCTATCTTTGGAAATGCCTCACCATCAGACTTCTCAGTAATATATGTTCTTATTGTTTAGCTTCTTGAAGCTTCATTTATTAATGAATATAATTATCTCTCCGATGTAGAAATATGAGCTCCTGTGTCCAAATGGGTAACACAGAAGTATTGGTTTATTGCACGTAATAAAGAGGTGTTAAGGGGAACCTGATTGTGTATCAGTGGGGACTTGGTGAAATAAACCATAGTTGAGTAACACGACTGATTTCTAGGCTCTTTAAGAACAATAAGATAAATCTTTATGCACTGATTCTAATAATGGAAAGGCCTCCAAGACATATCCTTAAGCTTTAAAAGTTTGTGAAATGATTGAGATATTACCTTATTATGAAGATCAAAACAATTATAAAAATAAAACATACAAGGATTTGTGTATTTATATTCATATCCATGGCAAATGGTGTGGGAAAAGCCACATCATATGCATGAAAGTATTCACCTCTGGAGATGGGAGGTGGCCAAGGAGTGCAAGTGAATGAGACATTTCCTTTGTTATGCACAGTGCTTGTCCCTTTGGCAATAAAAATGGACAAATTTATGACTTTTGTCATAAAAGTAGTGTTTAGAAAATATCCCACCTGATCATTATAGGAAAATCTAGCAAATGCCAGGAGGCATGGATGTAAGTGCAAACTATGGATAAAACAGAGGTGTTTTTTTATAAACCACTATTTCAGGCCTCCGGGGAGCTGTCCTCAGGCCCTCAAACATGTTTCTTACGTGTAGCACAACTGCTCAAGCAAAGCTCAGCCTCTCTAATCAAAAGCGTGTTGTCAAGTAGGAAATGACACTTTTCCTAGTTTGCATAAACAAAGGTTCATGGGAGCTGGGTATGGGAAGTGGAAGAACTGTATCATTAGAACTGGAGGAGGAGAAGGGAGGAAAAAGACACAGATAGATGATAGATGATAGATAGATAGATAGATAGATAGATAGATAGATAATAGATATGACAGAAACAGAGAGAAAGAAGAGGATAGGGAGACAGAGGAGGGGAGAAAGGAGGGAGAGGCAGAGGGACAGAAATAGGGGGAGCAGAAGGGAAAGTAGGAAGAGGAAGAGAAAGACAAATAGGGAAGGGAGAGATATTGAAGGGGGAGGGAGAAACAGGGAGAGGGGAAGCAGGGAGAAGGAGAAAGAGGCAAGATGGGTGGTGGAGGGAGTTGCTCTGTATATTATTCTGGAGAATTCTTGGTAAAAAATACAGAAATAGCCACCCTGTGTCTCTTCTCTCCCACAGACTTGGTGGCATACGAATCTGACCTTCCAAAGGAGAGAGCCTTCCTAGCAATGCTCCACTGGTAATGACAGACTTGTAGGCACGGACTGTGTCGTAATTGCCTTCCAGTTGTCTCCTACATTTTTCTAAGTTGGGTACCATTAGTCTCAAGGCTCCTGTCATGTGGCCATTAAATCATTGTTTTCTCTGACAGTGTCATTTCTGCAAAACCCCAGAGGGAAAATATTGCACCATCTCCAGGGCTGGAGTGCTGCCATCTGGTCATTATGCCCAACAGCCCTCGGACTGCTGCCCCCCGAAGAAGCACCTTTGACGTGACTGCACAAGGGCTCCCCAGATGCTCAGCCCTGCGTTTCTGCTCCAAGCTTTTGCAGTGCGGAATTATCCTGGCCAGCAAGCACCCATGAGCACTCATTTAGGAGACTGGGTTTGGCGAATGGGTGTAAAGAAAAGAAGAATGGCAGGGAAAATAGATTTTTCTCCCCAGAAATGAGAAAGGATGCTCCCCTAAGGGTATCACTTATTTTTTCCTCTGCTGGCAAGAGATGGAAGGAAAATTTTTCAGACAGGGCCTAATTGTCTTCTGAAATAAATGGTTGAGAACAGGGAGATTTGAGGTCTGCTGAGCATGGAAAAATGAGGTGGGAGGAACAATCTTCATGATTGGTTTCCTGCAGCCAAGCTGTGGGGTGAGTGAAGAGGGGTGCCAATGAGTTTTGGATGAGAAATGGCATGAACAAGGGCTGTCCCTTGGGGGGTCAGCATTCATTCACTCACTCAACAAACCCTGATTGTTGCTCTGCTTTGAGTACCTGCCTAGGCCCTGAGGACATAGCAATGAACCCGATGTATTCAAGTTGAGAATTTTTTTTTCAGTCCTGGGATTGAAACCAGGGCCTTTGCCCTAAGCCACTCCAACCCTCTTGTTTTTTTTTTTTTTTATTATTTTTTTTATTTTGAGACACAGTCTCTTAAAGTTGCCCAGTCTAGGCTTGAACTTCTGATCCTTCTGCCTCAGTCTCCTTTTTAGCATTGGGATTACGGGTGTGTGCCACCATACTTAGCTTCAAATTGGAAATCTACGGGCAGTTGGATCCAAGGGAGTATTTACAATGGTGTGACCCGGCTGTAAGGAAATCTGCAGGGTAAGGTGTGCAAGGTGTGGCCAAGGGCTGGTAACACCAGGGAGGCTTCACCACCCACTAGCCTGAAAGGGGCAAAGACTGCAAGAGGCAGCCAGAGCGAGGAGGGAAACTGCTGTGAGGCCACATGACACAGCTCAGGCACAGAGTCACAAACAACCAAGCCAATGTATCAGAAAGGGGGCTGGGGACAGACGCTGCCCTCAGACCTGGCCTCTTCCACCCAAGCTGGATCTCCTGCTAGTGCCCTCTGTTGGCTGAATTCAACCAGCAGCAGAGGAGCAATGGGTTCTGTGGAATCCTCCTCCCCCTGGGGGATGGAACAGGGAGGAGACTGGCAAGTGGCTCTGGAGAGGCAAATAGAATATTTCTAGTACCTTCCCTGCCCTCAGAGAGCTTACATTCTACTTTGGAGAGATAAATATTAAACACATAAGCCCGAAGTTCCAAAAATATAAGCAGTCTGACTAAGCCAAGCAGTGGCTTTGTGAAAATTGGAAAAAGTCAGCCTCTCTCCAAGTGGACAAATGTCCTTCCAGGGTACCAGGGCCCATGGAGAGCCAGGTCAGCGCTGGCAGTCAGACCCCATTTGATGTTTGGGTCTGGAGCTGGTGCGAGACTCACCCCCTAACACACAATATCTCATTAAAGAAGCTGTGTCAAGAAGAAGTGAAGAACTGGAAGAGAGTGGTGAGGGATGTATGCAAGAGGACCAGTGGGAATTTTGCCCCATATCTGATTTCTCATTGTTCAAAGGTCCTCTGCCCTCTAGTGAGCCCTGCAGCCACTGAAGATCACCACCACAATCCAGGACAGGTAGGTGACAGGTGACTCACACATATAGTTTTTCCACAACATTAGGTTTGATCATGTGGGCGACAGAGTGACAAACATGACTGAGGAGAGGCCCCAAGGAGGCTGCTCCCCTACAATCAACCCCTTGCGGGCTCCTGCAAAGCTCAAAGGCAGGCAGAGGCCAGGGCAAGGCCTGTCCCATGCAAAGCGAGTCACTGGTGGGAGCCGCCTGGAGCTCTCAGGGGACAACACAGCGCTCTTCTCCCAGCTCTGGTTCCCTGAACTGTAATGAGCAATTTGTCTTTTAGCCTTGATCTGCTGTCAGCAGGGCTGACACTGACTTCGAGTATTAATTTCTCTTCGAGCTGTCTTACATTTCAGCTGACAGAGGGGCGAAAAATGAAGCAGAGTTGCCGATCCAGAAGCCCATCACCCAGCTGCTTTTATTAGCAGGACAGCTGTGGGGAGAGATGCAGCCTACACCACGTTCCCTTCTTTTGTAAAGAAGCAGATGCTGAGCTCCCTTGTGCTATTCAGTGGTCTGTGGTTGGCCGAAAGGGAAATGCATTTACCCAATTCACATTTGAAAAGATGTAGGAAATCTCAAGGAATCCAGTGACAGGGAAGCCCAGCTGTTTGCTGTGCCTCTTGGCTCTCCATGGCGGGGCAGATGCTCAGCCCTGCTCGTTTCTTTATTCTTCTGTCTCTTTTCTGGCTCTTCCCATTCCCCAACACAGTCTATCATGGCTGTGCCAAAGTGGCGGCTCCCGCCCTGGAGTGTGTTGGGCCCTTATCCCCGAACTCTGAAGCTCAGGATTCCAAGTTCAAATTTCCAGATAAGGAAATCTGACTGGTGTTGCTTGGGTCCAGTGTCTCCCCTGATCTAATCATCTGTGGCCTGGAGGGTGGAACTCGGTGGCATATACAGTTTCCTGGAACCTGTAGAAGCTTCCATAAAGAGGTACGATAGTGGCAAAGTCAGATCCAGATTTAAATTTCTACACACTCAGTCATGTCTGGGTCTATGGCCTTTGATAAATTATTTCATTTCTCTAAGCCTCAGTGACCTCATTTGGCTCAAGGATAACATGTTACATGTTACATGTGATAACATGTAACTCACCATATTTTGGGCTCTTGGAATGAGTCAGCCTATGTAAAATATGATGAATGTGCCTGGCACATAGTAAGTGCCTAGCTATATGCCCAGTGGCACACACTATGTCAGGTCAGGCCACCTTCAACTTCAGCTGCTGTGGTGGGGGACAGTGTCTGTGCAAAGGACATTATCCCTCCTCTTTTTTTTTCCAGCTTAGGTCTTTTTCTAAGAGCTTCAGGGGCTTCCTGAGCCTCAGTTTTACAAGTGTGGTGGAAACCAATACCTCGGGGGCAACCTCCAACCTGGAGGATGGATTGAAGTAGCCTCCCATTCTAAGATTTGTTGCACCCCAGTTCCTCACAATGAGGATAGACCCAACAGTGCACCCTTCCCTGGGTTTTCCTCCTCCTCTGCCTCTTTCTCCCCCCTCCCTTACTTGGACTTCTTGGTAACGCCTCCAGATAAACTTCCTGTACCCAAGCCGCCCATCTCGGCTTCTGGTTTTGCAGAAAACAAAATTAATGAAAATCCTAAGTTAGCTAGTGAGTGAATTGTTGACATGGGGAAGAAAGGTGTCTAATGCAGCCATCATCTGGAGTCATGCCTGCAAAATGAGCTCCTGCAGTGTAGCTGGCAGGCATAGAGGACTCCCTGCCCTCCACCCTGTGTGGTACTCCACCAAGGGAAGAAAGCCTGGTGAGGAACTGGAGATAGTTCCCGCGAGTCTGCTTTATGCTTAGCCACCTCCTCTGCCCGGGTAGGAGGGGGAGAGATAAAGCTTTGTACCGCATGGAGGGCATCAGGATGGGGAGGCCACCGGTGATACAGTCATAGTTCAAATGCTTGGCATTTGTCGAAAAGCATAAATATGATCACACCTCTGTTACTTCGTCTTCTTCTGTGGCCCCCGCTCTATAGTGAGGGCCAAGGACAAAATTTCTTCAAATAGTTTCAAAGACCTTGTAATTCAGCCTAAGTGTCTAGCTCCATCCTAATCTCCACCACTGCCTGTTGTACTCTCTCCTCAATCATTCCTACTTTATGGTAGCCCTACTATGAACCAGCCCTGTGGGGACCTGATTGAACTCCACCTGCAGTCTCTCACAGCTCAGGCCCTTTCATATGCTCTCCCCACACCAGGAATGCTTTTTCCTCTATCCCTTCAGCAGTTCTGGGTTCGCCAGCCTATGTACCTTCCTCTGTTGCATCCACACCGTGGTGAGGACTCCCTGGGGTATGCACAGGGTGCAGGAATGGTACCCACCCTGCTTCCATGGTGCCCTCAGGGACCAGCACTATCTGGCTCCTGGCAGGACCCTGGGCAATATCCACTGCATAAAGTACGCAGGGAAAAAAAGGTTGGGAGGCAGATCTCTAACTCATGAAGCTACAGTATAGATTGTCATCAAGCTCATACAGATTCGAAAACTATTTTAGTTACTGGATATTGACAAGAGAAAAAAAATATGGCTAAAGTGCTTGAAAATTGATTTCATGTTTATGGAAGACAAAGACAGGTGTGAATTTGCCTGGATGAGGGTCAAGTAGTCCGTCTCCCTGCTCGGCACCCCCTGCTCTCTGTGGCTAGCAACAGGAAGAAGGAGAGAGGGGGTCGCTGCTGCAGAGGGCCAACCTGATCAGCCTTCACTGATGTTGCAGTCTCCAGACTTCACAAAATCATGACTCTCTTTCAAGGTCTCTGCTTAGCGGGGCCCCCTCTTCTGTTACTAGATTCAACTCCACATGAAAGGTCTGAAGCTTTAAGATAAGAAATCCTTGTCATGGTCTCAGAGCACAGACTTTAACAGGCTCACAGATCTGGCTAGGATTTCAGTCTCTGCTGCCCACTGGCCAGGTGACCTTGAGTGGTGATGTTCTTCTCCGAGCTCCGCGCTCACTCCTAGAAGGGGGCGGCAAGAACAGCTGCCCTGCAGGGGAGCGAATGCGCAGCAAGTTCTCAGCTTGGGCCTGGTACAGAGGGAGGCCTCCGAAGGTGGAAGTTGTTATTAGCACTGAGTAGATGAGTGGTGACTGAAAATACAATGCATGCAGAAAACAACAACACAATAATACAGTAAGAGGCACCTTGCTATTAACCCCCTTCAAAATGCTCCCTCTCACTTTGAACACACTTATTCCACTGTTCTTGCCACTTTCTGAAGCAGTTTGGGCAGTCCTCTTCCCTGAGTGTCTTTACAAGGTGTGGTAAAAATCTGTGAATGCTGCTGCCAAGTTCCGTGTAGCAGAAAGGCAGGCTTATAGAAACCCGGTGTGGTCACCCACCTCGCTTGCCAGATCTTGTATTTTGTTTTCAACTTTTCCCTCTTCCCCAGTGATAAGATGACCATACAAGTAAACATTTTGGATTGATTCAGGACTTTGAGGCAGCCTCGGCAGTGCAACTGAAGACACTCACAGAAGTGATCTTCTAGAACCGCTTCAGAAGGGAACGTGAAGGATAGAGCGTGTTCAAAGTCAGTGGGAGTATTTTTGAGGGGAATTAATGGCAATGTGTTTTTTTCTGTAATAACTTGAAAGAATTTAAGAAAAACATTAGTACAAGCATGCAGTACATGCTTGTACTCATCCTGGCAAAGCGTACACAGGTAATAGTGCTTCTCACATCTTTGTAAGTGTCAGACATCACACTGAGAATCTGATCCCCCAGGACATGGCTTGGGAGTTAAAGAATGTAACTCCGGACTTGGAATGCATAGGAACAAATTCTCGTGCCACTTTTGCTCAGTGGCCACAGGCCCCAATTCCTCCTGAATAAGCAGAACACCTTCCACAGGATAAATGTTGACGCGCCAAGGGCAGAATTAGACCTTCAAGGGCTTTGCGGCTCAAGCAGTTCACCACCAATACTCAAAAGCCATGACAACGGAGGTCTTGAGCTAAAGGTTAGAAAATGAAAACCTTGAGAGTTTCCTGACTTGGACCAGCAGGGAAATACGATAGGAAATTTGTTTAATTTAAAGATGGTGGTAGTGACGGTGGGAGATGAAAACTACATAACCCTTTTTGATTCGAGTGGCAAGTCTCACTGATTTTAGTCGCAGATGCAGTGTCTTTAGGGAAAGTGACATTCTTGCCACTGAAAGTAATTAAGCAAAGTCTGCCTAACCTGGGCTACATATGTCACCATTCATACAAAACCACCTTTGAGATATTTGCCATGACTCTGAACCAGTTGCATTGCTAATTACTTAGTATTTGTCTTTGAATGGTCTTATTCTAATAACGTGGGGAAAAATAAAAATTTGTGTCGCCACTGTAGGATGAAAGCCACTATTATAGGACACAAGCAGCAGGTAACTATAAAAGCAAATGTAACAAAAATATAACAGTGTCATTCAATTATAGCGAGGCATTACTCTCTGCACAAGGCTCTGAGCCCAAGAGTTGCCCTTTCTTTGTTGCAATGGAGAGTAACAAGTGTTATGGAGGTGTTAAAGACTGAACTAGCACTAAACTGAGAATTTCTGTTTTGCATAATAAAAAGGACAAAAGAGATTTTAAATAAAAGCAAGAGGATGGTTCCCACTCCCGTGATTTTACATTGAAGTCTGTGTAACACTGAGGAATCATCTCTTGACCTGCTCAATGGTGCCGGGGCTCCTGCCCTGTGAGACTTTAAGCAACAGACCTCAGACTGGGGAAGAGAAGACTCACTGTGACTTCCACTTCTGGGACTTTACGCCTTCAATTTCTTATGCTATTTTCTTTCTTTTTTGGCGGAACCAAGGATTGAACTCAGGCCTTTGTGCTTGCCAGGGAAGTGCTTATTCTACTGAGCCATCTCCCCAACCCCAAATGATCCTCCTGTCTCAGCCTCCCCAGCGCTGTGATTACAGGCTTATGCCACCACACCTGGATTTTATTCTACTTTCTTGATATGAAGTTCTCAGCCAGTAAATGATAGTAAATGTTTGATAACCTCCTTTCCAGAGGAGGCAAAAGGCCTTGATTTATGATGTTTGCCAATTACCCTGGTGTAAATACTCTAACCATGGTTGTTTTTACTACACTATGTACATGTCATTGAATAAAACATAGGGAAGAGATGAATCCAGTAGGATTGTGGGACCCAGAACAAGCCGATTCCTATATAGGACTGGTTCCTACCTGACTGTGGTTGTCCTCTTAAAGGTACAAAATAAATCTGGCATCCAAAGGATTGACATCTAACACATGAATATCTATCTCTATAGACCTCTAAAACTCTTGGGCATATTCTAGAGAATCTGTCTGTGAGGGGTGAACCAGAAGAGATACAGTCTGCTCCACAATCTCTTTTTATGTATGCCCATTTTAGAGGTAAGGATACTGAGGTATCCTCTTTAAAATATTTTAGCAACCACTGGAGTCAGGCTTCACTTTTAATTGTCCAATTTTGTTACGCCTGAATATGAATGTGCATCCGCGTTTTCTCTGCTGCATATTCTCAGTGGGAGCTTTACTTTGTATCCATGCAGCACGGGTGTAGATTCCTGTCTGCTTTCACTTTTAAGTCAACGTATGAGGACCCTAGCTCTCCTGGGCCAGTTCAAGCCAGTCATCACCTTTGAAAGTTTAGCGTCTCCCACAAAGTCAATTACCGTTTGCATCTATGTGCGGACCAATTACTGCACATTACAGTAGCAATTAAATCTTCACCAGACCTGTTTGCACATTTCCCTCTCAATACTTACAAGGAAACTCTGCATCTAAATAAGGTTTTATTGAGGGCCCACTATGTGCCAGGCATCATATGATGAGAGCATTTTAGGGAACTGTGGGGAAATCGAAGAAGATGCTAACCCATCTCTGCCACACAGTGCTATACCTTCTTTGTTCATGGAACCCACAGAAGCCCAGCACATTGCTATGGGCCACAGGGGTGCCCAGTCAACACTTGTTGATGGCATGAGAGCTGCCAATGGCTCCAGATGCAGGCCCTGGCTGCTCTTCAGTCCAGTCCAGCCCTTCCCATGCCTCTTGGGTGCCCAGACCACAAAACATTTGAGTGCCCTCCACCTGGAAAAATGATGTTCTATATATCACCACTTAAGCTTAATTGTGAGTGGCTTGGAAGGCACCCCACACAGGCTGATTTTACACAGGGCTATTACATCGGCATATGCATTTCATGATCTGTGGCCATCGCAACAATGGCTATTTTTAGATTTTTCAGTAAAGGCTTGGCTTCGTTTGTTGTGGTGTGTGCGTAATTTCTTTTCATCACTTTGATGCTGGAATTGGCCCCTGTGTGATACAACCATGCCAGGTTGAGGCAGGGTTTCTAGAACAAGCAGAGAACTGCTGGATAAAGCTGCTCATTGAGTGCCCTGGCTTTCCCCTGGCTTTATACCCCCAGAGCGTGTAGGTTCTGGGATGAGCTTCAGTTATCACCAACATCTCAGATGAGCGGCTTGCCCGTCCAGCACAGAGGGAGGATTATTCCATTCAGGGGACCAGAGCTCTGCATGTCCATCAGGGTCGCTGACTGCTGTCCCAACAAATCTGTATCAAGCTTGGCCTGTACACACGGATTTGCCTGGGATGTCATCTAGACTTTGTCTTGAAGCATTTTGCAAATGAAATCAATTTTACTGATGCACTTACCACTGGTTAGAGGGAGAGAAAATGTCAGCTATGTCCTGGGAGGCGGGTGTTGTTATTTGTGAAGAGCACAGTCTTGGGTTCTGATTTCACCTCAGATTCTCAGTGCATTTGCTTTATAACCAGTTACTGAATCTTTCTGAGCTTTGCTGTGTGCATCTGTAAAATGGGATCAACAATAACATCTCTTTGAGCGCGAGATACATTGCACAGTTCTGCCAAGCTGCAAATCATTCCTTAAATTGCTTGGCAAAGTGTTCAAGAGCTTGTGTTTATAGAGTAGTTACACGAGCACAGGAGAAGATGTGTAGAGATAAAATGGAAAGCCTTGGGACCCAATCATCTTGGATTTGATTCCAACGTTTCCTATCTAGTTGTAAGTAAAAGCAGGCACATACAAGGCATCTGGTTAAATACTTAGTTACACCTAGTTGTGGTGGCAAGAAGGGGTCAGGGAGGATGGTTAATGATGCTTTTAATTCATAATATTGTATTATTCTGCTTACGTGGCCTGTGCATTTATATTCTTATCTGAGGATGCACACGCTGAGAATGTAAAGAAAACAGAAATAGTTGTTTGAGTTTTCCAAAGTTTTGTGGGTCACAGACACTTTTAAAATAATTTAATTAAGTTGATTTTGTAGCGGCCAGGAAATCCTTCTTCTTTGGCTTTTCCATATCTTAAAAAACTTGAGTTGAGATACTAAAGGCATAATTTCCGTGCTACATAGCCTGGTAGAGGTTCATAAACAATATCAAGCCCAGAGCATGACTAGGTTTTCTCTAGTCCCTTTTATGGTGTCCATCTTTCACATCCCAAAGGCTCGTAGGTTGCAGGCTTGGTTCCCAGTAGATGGCATTAATGGTGGCGGTGGAACACTTGAGAGGTGCAGCCGAGGTGGAGGTCACTGGGGGAGACCCTTGAAGGGCTTCACCCCTTACTCTCTCTGTTTTCTTCCAGCAGCTTTACTCTACCGTAGCTTTCCCATCAAGATGTTCTGCCTTGCCAGAGGCCAAAATCTATAGGGCCAGGTGACCTTGCACTGAGACTTCTGAAATTATGTCCAAATACAGTTTTCTTCCTTTAAGTTAATGGCTCTTAGGTATGTTGTCATAGTGATGAGATGAACAGTTGACTAACACAATCACCCAATATTCTGAAAGGGGAGGTGACCTCACTCCCAACTACTAAGACCTTTTCCTGTTAATTGGCCCCGCTGGTAAAAGAGCTCAGGATAGAAATCGAAGGGCACACTGAGAATGGGTCAAGCACAGTCAGCAGCCTGACATTACTTCTGTGTACTTAGGTCCATCTCCTGAGGTATTGGAGGGCTAGAAGCAGCTATTCTGTCCTACTAGTGTCACATTAAATTGCACAGGCTCTAGAGTCAATGCTCGTATTTCTGCAAAGTATGGTCAAATGACAAGACATTGCAACACAGGCTAGGGACACTGACTGCTTGGACAGCCAGCCAATGATTTAGCACTGTGCCTGTACTGAGGCCACCCTGGAGTGGGATGTCCTCAATGATGAGCATTCTTGGCTCTGCTTCATCTCAGAAAGTTGGGCTGGCCAAGGCTTCTTCAAAGCTGCACTGCAGTTTGAGATTTCTCCTTCCTCCTCTCTCTTCTTTCCGGGGTCTTCTTTCCTGCATGCCAGTCTTAGCTGTCACAAGGATGACCCCAAAAGATCTTTAACAACTTCCAACTCTGTCCTGGTATCTGCTTCCCAAAGGAACTGAAGTGACGCAGCACGGTGACCTCCACTCTTGACCTGTAGTAAGCTGGTTTCTTTAACAGGACACCTGCTGGTATTCCTGGAGAGATGGGACAGGAAGGATCAAGGGAGCTGAGGAGGAGCCCTGGGGAGGTCGGGCTACATGACAAACCCAGCCCTTAGCTCAGAAAGGGGTGACTGTCCAGCTCTAGGGGGTTGGTCAGACTCCACCATGGTGGCAGCAAGCAGATATCCTTCAGGTGGCCTTGTTTTGTTTGTTGTTAACATACACACAGAAAATGTGTCCAACACACAGATGGGGACTGGGGTGTGGGGCACAGAAGCTGGCTTCTAACAGCCACATGTCTTGGTGTAATGTGATCTGATCATTGTGATGCCCTTTTCTGCAAAGGAAGGCCAGGAAAGGAAGAGTTTTATAAACTTAATTTTATTGGTACATTTTAGATATATGTAATGATAAAATTCATCATATGGAATTTGTACCTGTACATGATACATCTTGATTCTTTTCTTCCTCATCCCCTTCCCTCTCTTCAACCTTTTAATTCTTATTTATAAAGGCTTTGTTTCCAGTTTTTTCCTTCTATTCTCTTTTCCTTTTCCCTTCCTTTCTTTCCCCCTCCTCCTCCTCTGTTCCCTTCTCATTTGAACATTCTCTTCCTATTTCACAATATCATTTATGCATTTTGATCCATATTTACACTTTTGGTACTGCACACCCAAGAAACCATGAGCCATTTGAACAAGAGTGTCTGAATTATTTGAGAGCAAGTATTTTTAAAGAGAGACTGGGAGAACTAATTAGGTGGCTTCACATTTGCCAGAATTTACACCATAGCAACAAGGAGAGCAGGCAGGGGAAGCTGTCCCATGAAGGAACTGTGGGCTTGGCTCATTTTGAAAACTGGTATATGCCTTCTGGGTAGGGCCTCCATGTAGCATACTGTGTACACCAGAAGCACATGGAATTTTAATGACATCTGAACCATTTCCCTCTGCAGCTCTGTATCTGTCCATTTTGGGGAAACTTGTAATTGTTGTGTACAGCAAACCATTTGGGTCAAAGCAGGACATTGTTTCCTAGCTCCCTGAGCCTGTATCCTACTATTTAAAGTGATAAAATCAAACACAACCCACAGTGTGCTATGCATTGAGAGATTGTTATGAGGGCTCCTGGGCATACCTCCTTTGCACCAGGACACTTTGCAGTGGGTCAGGTTTGTGTCCTACAGCCAGAGGGATCCTTCAGGGAAATACCAAGAACTCAGTGGGGGTAAAGCAACGATGTGCAGCTCATAAGAGCAACTGTGTGAAAGCTGTTGTAAGGTTTTTCCCACGAGTCCTTGCTCAGTGATAGATATCTGGGAAGCCAGCCACTGTGGGAATATTTACACTACAGAAATTGGCAATTGTTAACAATGATTTTGTTGTTTGTTTTTGGCTTGTTTTCCCCAGAAAGTTGGTTGTTCAGCATTTGTCAGCACATCACTGGGGAAGATTTTTAGATGTACCAGGGGACATTCCTAGGAGACATTGTCCCTACACTTTACCACCTCTCTATAACATTTCTTGAAGACATACCTTGTTCTGCCCATCTTATAAATACCTCTGCATTTTATGTGTTATTTCTGTATTCCCTTCCTTAGCTCTACCAACTATTACCTCTGAAGTTGGACAAGTTAGTGAATGTCTCAGGCATCAGTTTTCCCATCTGTAAAATGGGGGCAGCAATAGCATCTAATGTGTTGGGCAGTTTCTTTGGAGAATGAGTATGATACATTACATTTAATATTTTAGCGTACTTGGTCCTCACACTCACTCAGGAAGACAGGTATTATTATCTACATTGGGAATGGGAGATCTTGCAAAGGTGAGGCACTTGGCGACAGCTTCACAGTCACAAAGGGACAGAGCCAGGGTTTGAATCCAGAGCTTCTGGAGTCCCAAAGCCTCTGTGTCTAACTTCTGTACTAACCTGCCTCCGTACCGCGTGACTTCTTCCCCTAGGAAAGGGACGGCTCATTGCTTTTCCTTGGGCAGAGGCTGGTGCTCTGTGAGGAGCAGAAGAAGATGAAATTCTTCCCATTGCCTTCAAAGAAACCTTTCTTGCCTCAAAGAGTGAGTGAGAAAGGAATCAGCGTAAGTTCATTTGGAACTCTGAGTTCATTATCCACGCACTTAGAGCCTGTCTGGGTGATGAATGTGATGTGAAACAGGTAGTCAATCATCCACATGTTTGGCCTCTGCAATGTCAGAGCTGGTATATTGGAGAAACATCTGGATGGTTCGAAATGAGGCCACATCAAGCTTTTCTGTAATGAGGGAGAACTTGTGGAAACAAAGGGGAGACCCTCCATCCTTTTGCAGATGAGCCAACTGGGACCTCTGGGGAGGAGATCCCTTGCCAGAGTTTACACAGAAATCTAGGGGCAGAGCTAGAGCACAAACTGTCATCACTGATGTGGCTTCAAGCACTCCACGCTATTCTGGAATATTGTCTGGAATTGCTTGACCCCCAGTCAGACAGAAGGTCCCAGAGAAACAGATATAAATCAGTGCCTGGAAGCCAGCTTCTCATGACTGCCTTACTGATAACAACCTCCATCTGCAGATGGAGAAACTAAAGCTCAGAGGAGTTAAGGAACTTGCTCAGGGTCACAGAGCTGCTGGTGAGGTTCAGCAGGATCAGAATGAATCCAGCTTTAATTTGTTTATTTATTTATTTGATCAACCACTCATAACCACCCCCATTAAACATCACAATAAAAATTAAAACTGTTTTTTGAGAAAATACTCTATGCTAGGCATTTTTGGCTAGAAAAGAATTGGAGAAGTATCTAAATTTCCTATTCAGAATGAGAGGCTGAAAGTTGTCCCAGGGGTAGGTCACCATTGTCCACCTTGCCTATTCTGGAATTTTGTAAAGATGATTCTACCTACTGTGTGTCTTGAACCCCTGACTGTGCACCCTGCTACCTGATTCCATGTTTTCCAAACTGTAGTCGCAGCAGAATCTTTTGAGGTTCTCATACACACTTTTTATTGTTAACATTTTCCCTTTACATTAATATTAACCAAAAACCTATCTTAGTATCTGTTTTAGTTTCTTCTTAAGCAGTAACATCTATAACATCATTACTTTGAAAGTACTCTGTGGAGATCTAATGCAACATCAAAATGCACACATCATGAACAATTAAGGGTAAAGGAGGCTGTCCATTTGAAGTTATCTTGTGTGGCACCAGAGGCTTTTGTATAACCCTCTTGAGTAGCAATTGCTGGGGCCATGGTATTGTGTAAAGCATGTCACCCATTTCTGCAAAGGTTCAGGAGGGGACCAAGCACCAAAACACCTCTCCCAGTAGGGGTTCTTTGGTGGATGTTGAAGGCAGAATCTCTTTTCAAGAAGATGAAGGCGCTACCTGAGTACATGGCATGGAGCATGCTCCATATGTTCATCAGATTTCTGATTCTGCCCATTGTTGTTCTCTTCCTGGATTTGTGTTTCCCTGAGTTCCTGGACCCAAAGCTATGGGACATTGGCTTTTCATCAACTTAGTGCTGGATATCAACTCAGCCTCTCATCCTCTTGAAAGATGGATATTATATCCCCATCTTACAAATGAAAACTCAGGTAAATTAGCAAAGCTAGCAAGTGGAAGAGCCCAACTTCTAGATCAAGTTAGCTTAACTTGAAAGCCCAGACTAAAAAATGATGTTCAGTTGCCATCCTGACTATGTCTTCCACCTCTTTCCCTTCTGGGATCACCAATCAGGAGGGCCCCTGGCTGGGTCACTGAGGAATTCAACAGAAGTCCCTTTCAACAATGGATGTAGGATTCAGCTGGTGCCATCTTTACAAAGGCAGGGCAGGGGAACCTTGGCCATGTTCTCCAGAAGGAGAAGAAATCCTTCTTTCCTGAGGTTTGGAGAGAAACTCAGGGCAGAAGTGAACAAGTCTGGTGTTGGGAAGTATAGCTGCTTGGAGAACTGGATGATGCTGAGGTCTGTTTGAGGAACTATAAGCAGCAGCATGGGGGCACCTCTGAGACCCCAAGAGTGGGACAACCTCAGACTTGGAAAAGCAGAAAGCAGCGTGTCTCATCCACTTTACAGCATCCATATAGCTCTGAGTATAAAAGCAGTTGCTTTTCCTGACTTTCAGGCAGACAAGTCATTCCTTCATTACTCTTTGAGCCCACTCTTCCATCCAAGCTCTGGAACCAGGTTGCGAACTAAGTTTGAGGTTGTAGATGCCTATATTTCTTTCTATTGTCTTCATTACGTATTTTGCTATTGTAGACACAACTTCACCTTGTTCATTTGTGGAGGAAACAGATTCCCCAGTGTTGACTGCTTAAGGAGGAAACATGACAATGTACCAAGACATGGAATCTTGTGCTTGCTTATACAGTACAAATAATAAGAAACAGAATCAAGGCCAAGCATGTTGGTGCATGCCTATACTCCCAATATCCTGGGAGGCTGAGGCAGGAGGATCACTAGTCTGAGCCCAGCTCGGGCAACTTAGGGACCTCAGAACCCATGTGATAGTGAAGCTCTTCACACACACTACTGCAGAGGGGATTTTTTGATGAATACTCTCACATACCACTCCTAAGTTGTTTTTATGGAATTCCTGCATTTCAGATCTCAAGTCCTCTGCTTAATTTGGATGCCATAGAGGACCTGAGATAGACTGGGAGGTGTGGACTGTCCCACCCACATGATAGGTTTCAAACCCTTTGGTGCAGTTTTAAGGAACTGGGTAGAAAAGGACCTTTTCTGACCCATCTAACTGTGACATGTTTTGGGGATTTTCACCTTGTAAGTGAGGTACAAGAAGTCACCTTTAAGAAGTACTTCTTTTTGCAACCTGACATGATATTCTGGATCAGCTCCCAAGCCTAGCAGAGCTGGGCAATTCATTATCATGACAACTTAAGCCCTGGTCCGAAGTGTGGAGCGCACCACAGGCCCAGTGACTGCCCTGACATTTAGTAACTTCGTCAAGAATTTGACAAAAGTACGTGATTATATTTGATGTGCTTTCCTTAATTCATTATGGATTTTGTGGTTTGGAGAGACGTTGAACTTTAAAAAGGGATTGTGTTGTTTGGAATGATCCAAGTGCAGAGGTAATATAGGGGGACTGATTTGCCTATTTTGTAGGCTTGGGCCAAAGGGTGGGGTGGAGTGACTGCTATTTCTGCTGAGGGTCACCAGCTGGTTTTCCCTACTGTTGGTTAGGGAGGAACGTGTCCTCTTTCCCTAACAACTTGACCCTTTCATAGCTCCTGCCTGGACCTTGAAGACATTTCAATTTGAAACCCTTGCTTTTAGAAACTAGGTTCAGAAAGACAAAAATCAAGGTATCTGATGTACTTTCTGATGCTCCTGGCAGGTCTTTGGACCCCCTTTCCATTGCTTTCACTCATTTGACAACCATTTCCTGGCATCTCTTCCATGCCAGACCTTGAGCTGGGAGCCAGAGGCAGGTAGGCATCAGTGCTTAACACACCGTGACAGTTACTACATGACAGATGCTGCTTCACCTGGGTTCACCACTTAACCTTATAATAACCCCAAGAGGCAAGTAGTATTATTCTAGTTTTATAGAGCTCAGAGAGGTGAAGTAAGTTGCCTGTGATCACACAGCTAGCCAGTAAATAACTGTGCTCTTCAACACCACACATCTCTTTTCACTGGCAAGACGGATTCCACAGGAGCTTACATCAGCTTTCCTAGATTTGGCTGCCTTTAAGCTCCTACAGCCCTTTGAATCTCTCCTGCTCTATGGATTTCAGAAATGCAATGTGATTCAAGTGTTTTTTTTTTTTTTTTTCAACACAGTAAAAAATGGAAAGCTTCTCCCTTCCTCCCAAGGAATGCCATTTATCAGCCGGCTGCTGGCTTGCAATTTTCACTCCTTTCTGGGCTGAACGGGAGACATCTTTGGTGCTTTGTGAATTGTAAATCTTTTTAAAACCTCTACTGCTGGTGTCTTTCTCTCCAAATATGGCGACTTCTCAGGCCTGGATTTAGCTTTCATTCCTCCGGCAGAGGCAGCGAGGGCCCCATATAAGGTCATGGCTGTGTGGTTTTCTCTCCTTGTACAACCTGCCGGCTGCGTGTCTCCATCCCCACAGCCTGGGGCTCCATTTACTGCCCA
>NDGN011385342.1:0-14053 GCA_002564285.1 Tympanoctomys barrerae | reverse complement strand
TTTTTTTTTTTTTTTTTTTTTGTGGTACCAGGCTGTAATTTCTTCTTTAATTTCATTTTTGACCCACTGGTTGTTTAGGATGTTTTTTATTTAATTTTCATGTGTTTGTGGTGTTTTTGTAGTTTCTTTTGTCAATAATTTCCAGTTTTATTGCACTGTGATCAGATAGTGTGCATGGGTTAATTTCAACTAATTTGCATTTATGTAAGAGTGTTCTCTGTGCTAGTATATGGTCTGTCTTAGAGAATGTCTCATGTATAGCTGAGAAAAATGTGTGTTCTGTTGTTGCTGGGTGAAACACTCTGTAAAGGTCTGCCAAGTCAAATTCTTCACAAGTTTGGTTTAGTTTTGTTATTTCTTTGCCGATTTTTTGTCTAGTTGATCTAACTCTTTCTGACAGTGGCATGCTAAAGTCCCCCCTTACTATTATATTAGTGTTCATTTGATTTTCATGTCTGTTAAAATTTGGCTTATGTAGGAGAGTGCTCCTACATATATATTTATAATTGTTACCTCTTCCTCGTGCAGTTTTCCCTTAACAAGTATGTGGTGACCTTCTTTATCTCTTTGGGTGATTTTTAGTTTGAAGTTTATATTGTCCGCATCCAGGATAGCTACCCCTGCTTTTTTTCTGATTTCCTATAACACGGAGGATTGTTTTACATCCTTTGATTTTTAGTGCATGAATTTCTTTTTTAGTTAAATGTGTTTCTTGTATGCAGCATATTGTTGAATTTTGTTTCTTAATCCACTCTGCTAGTCTGTTTCTTTGATTGGTGAATTGAGGCCATTCACATTGATGGTTGTAATGATGTATATTGGTTTATCTTTGTCATGTTATTTTCCTGCTGTAAGTGCTCTACTTTTTCCCTCTTTTTAATTACTTGCTTCATTTGGTGGTTCTTCAAGCTATGATTACTGACGTGTTTTTTTTGTTTGTTTGGTTTGGTTTTTTTTTTTTTTTTTTTTGTGATACCCAGGATTGTCACTGATGTGTCTTACTAGAACATCTGTCAGTACTCTTTGTAGGGTTGGTTTGGTGGTCATGAATTTCTTCGGTTATTCTTTGTCATGGAAGGATCTTATTTTGCCATTGAATTTGATAGATAGTTTTGCAGGGTACATCAATCTGGGTTGGAAGTTATTTTCTTTCAGCACAAGAAGTACTTCACTTCAAGCTCTTCTTGATTTGATGGTTTGTGTTGAGAAATCTGCCATGATTCTGATGGACATTCCATTGTAGGTCATCTGTTTCTTTTCTCTAACAGCTTTAAATATTCTATTCTTTTGCTGAGTTTCGGAGATCCTGATTATTATGTGTCTAGATGTAGATTTACTGTTATCATGACTGTGCAGAGTTCTATATGCCTTGATTAGCTGTATGTCAGGTTCTTTTTTCATGTTTAGAAATCTTTCTGCTACTACTTCTACAAGTAGTCTTTTTTATGTCATTTGTGCCGTCTCCTGCTGTTTCACTGACACCTATTATTCTTGTATTATTTTTCTTTGTATCATCTTGTAGCTACTGAATTGTTATTTTCTTGTTCATTTTAAGAGATTTATCTTCAGTTTCATTCAAGCAGGTTTGCCAGCTTTCAGTGGAGTTCTTAATTTCCTGGATAGCTGTTGGAATGTTTCATGCATTCTAATTCTTTCCTGTATTGCTCATTCAGTGTTTCCATCATTTTTTTATTCTTTTCTATTTTTCTATCTATATCTTCTTTAGCTGGAGTGACCAAGTCTCTCACAATTGTTGTACTTTCTTTTTGGATCTGGGAGATTATTTCTGATTTATTTTTTCTATAGCTGGGTATAATTGTTTCTTTACTTTGATTGCTATCGTTTCAGAGATTTCAGGTGTGTGATTTCCAAGTTCTTCTATGTGTTTGTCTCCTGGATTTGTTCTCAGTGGGCTGGAGAATTAAGATTGCCATTTGCTCCTACATTTTGGCATTTTTAAAGCTGAGTATGACAAGTGCAAGGGCCTGGGCTCAATCCCTGGTTCCAAAAAAAAACCCACAGAGTCCTTCAGGCCGCCCAGAGTCTGCCAAAGTTCTTACATGGCTCCAGGAAAGCGCTGCACCTCCTCGTACTGGGCCCACAAATCGCCACTCTCCTGCATCCTGCTGGCCAGAGTTCACCTAAGTTTTTAAAAGTTTGGACCAATACCAGCAGAAGCTCCATGCCTGCACCTCTCTTGATTTAATTTGAAGTACTATTTTGCCATTGATATTATCAATTAGATAAACTAAAATCTTATGTAATAAGATAAAAAACAGGGTTGAAAAGTATAAAGGTAATCATTTACATTTTAGAATTTGAAAATACTTGAGTAGAAATAAAATTACACTGATTGATCATGCCTCCTAATATTTAGAGCCAATTGTTTATTGAGGCAGCTCCCTTAGCTTGTATTGATAACTCTTGAAGTTGTCACAAGTAGCTTGAAAATGACAGTGATGATGAAAGAGAACTAAGGAGTAGTTGCCACTGCAATGCATGACTATTCAGAGGTGCTGAAAGGTATAAAAAAAGAAATATATAGGCTTCAGTTAAGCAAGCAAAGGTGCAACTACTCTCTCTTTAGTTGGAAGATTTTTATTTAACTCTTCTTTATTCTCTTTTTTGTATCAAAAATATTACAAGATTTGATGCTGTGCTGGATGGCAGTGTGGAGCTTTGACATACATTAAAGCCCAGAAGTCTGTATGTATAATACAGTGAATCTGCCTAGGTGGTTCTCAAAATGTAGAGAATGGGACCCTGCTAGCCTAGACCTTTTGTTTAGCGGGGGAGGGGTTGTTTGTTTGTGTTTGGTTTTGGGTTTTTTATTTGTGGGACTTGCTATGTAGCTCAAGCTCTTTCAAACTCCCTAGCAGCCTGCCTTGGTCTCTCAGGTGCTGGAATGTGCAGCTGTACGTCACTGTGCCTGGACTGGAACCTAGACATTTTAGGGCCTGACAAGGTCAAAATATTAAATGCTTTCTTTTGCCTTTTCATCAAGAGTGTGAATCTATGGTGGGTAAAATGCCTTTGTGTGAATGAAGCTTGAAGCAACAAATTATATTAAGGGATTATGTTCCTAGGTAGATGCTTACATTTATTAAAAGTAGGCTTCACTTAATGTCCTTGTTGAAGCAGTAAAAATCGTTGTTTTAGTAATTGTCAATCCCTGACTATGTGTTATTTTAACACACAATGTGATAGTGAAATGGGAAAAACACACAGAGCAATGCTGCTGCATTCAAAAACATAGTGAGGTCTCAAGGGAAAGCCTTGTGTGCTACTTGAGTTGAAAGTTAAATTATCTACTTCATTATGTAACAGTACTCTACGTGAATAAAACAGCTGAAGTTGAGACTTAGGTTTGTGGCTTATTATGAATGAAGTGATCCTGAGCTTCAAGAATAGTGGATATTTGTTACCAGTGACAAGGTTTTGCTTTTCAAGCAATAATTCGAATTTTGGAAATTTTATATCCTCCACCATGAACTTGACAGCTTTCCAGTGCTTAAATTTTTTTGTAATGATAGCAGTGGTAATATTAATGAACATGAGATTTTCTCGTTTGTAATGTCAGTACTTAAAATATATCATAACTCAGTGACCTTTGTTTTTCCCAAGTCACCAATGAATGATGTTACAAAACTATGCATGGATAACAAACACCTTGAGAGTTCAAGACGAATGAGTTTTAATAAGAATTTGAAAGCTTGCTGATATTCCAGATTTCATGTTGAAAGTAAACTAGTCAAAATTCAATATAGTCTCAAAAAATGAATATCCACAATGACATGAAAAAGCTATTAAGACACATTTCTAACCATATATCTTTGTTTAACTTGTGTTTTTCACCCAAACAACCTACCACAATATATTGAATATAGATGCTTCCTGAGAACCCCAGTGTCTTTACACTGAGCCAGTATTGAGGAGATTCATAAAAATGTAAAACAGTGTCGTTTTTCTCACTGATTTTTGTGCTTCTAAAATATATTTTCCTAATAATAGTCATTAGCATGAAATGAGTTCTTTTTTTTAATGAATTTGTGTTTTCAACATTTCTTGGTTTCAGTTTCTAACATGAAATTGTTGATGGGGTAACAGCATTAACACAGGCTGTGGTGCTCTCATTGTGCTTAGAGTATGCAGGAGTTCTGAGAGCAAAGAGTCTGCAAACCATTGCTCTGCTAGGTGCACTTTCTTCTTGAACCTGTCCTCTGCCTAAACGGGTATGCCCAGATCCCTCAAGCTATAAAGAAATATATGAAAGAGACAGTGATCTGGTCTACCCAAAACAGTAGACTGTCATCGCTGTCACTGCGGCTGATTAGGGTCACCCCAAATCTGAGTTGAATGAGCACTGCTCTGTGAGCGATCGCCTACATTCGCCTGTGAACTTGGATTGATTTATTCAACAAGCAGTTGCTTGGCTCCTGTTGTTTTCTGGGCTCTGTGGAGAGTGATGGGGATGCAAAATAGAGTAAGGCAATAGCTTCCAAGCAGCACTTCGAAGTTATGAAGAATTAGTGCCCGTCTCTGATTATCACAGAAACACCTGGCTGGGCGCATCTGGGGCACTGAGGCTGTCAAGATTCATAAAGAAATGAGGCCATAAGGTGTCAGAAAAAATCAGGTGTGAGCTGTCTGAAACTTTAATGACAGTAGGCCTGAAATTTTAATGACAGTAGAAATGATTTATGTAGCTTGTGTGGTTCACCTGCAATGTATGTTTTAAAGACACACATATGTGTGACACAAATGTTCTACTTTGAAGAACTCTGAAGCCTAGTGTCAGTAACGGAATGGAGCTCCATTTATTAAAATGAAAAAAAAAAAAAATCGAACATTGCCCAGATGTCCTCTAGATAGACTGCAGGTGAGTGTATCTCCTGGCCGCTGAAATTGTAAACATTCCTAAAGAACAAAATGAAAATGAATTTTTTTAAAAAAGGCTTAAAGCCGTAAGACAATTAATAACATCTTCCAAAGTTATAACCACCAAAAAATTTGAAGGAGAGCATGAAATCCCTGTCTGGAGTATTTACTCCACAGTCATTAATTTGGTATTAGGAAGGAAAATCTATGAAACAAGCAAGATTTAGGAGATGGAGCAGCAAGTAGGGCCTTTCGCTTGCACTTTTCATTAGGATTAGGTAAGAAGACAGATGTGAAGAGCTAGATTATGAGACCCAAAGAAGGCAGGCGGGAGAAAGGTTTTCATTTTGACCCTCATTAGGCACCTTATTTCTTGCTGTAATGTAAGGAGAAAACATTTCTTCTCACAGAAGAGGGTGATTAACACAAATCCTGGGGCACAATAAAGGTAGTGAGAGGAAAATTCAGACCAAGAAAAAGGATGTGCCTCCTCTTCCCTCTTTACACAGCCTTAGGTGCACATCCTTTCCTCGGCATCTGTCATTTCGATAAGAGTCTTGTGCTAGCCATCACGGGAATGATGCCTGAGGTAAGTCAACTTTTAAAAAGGAATGGTTGATTTCACTTCATAGTTTTGGAGCTTTCAGGCCCTGGTCAGCTGGCCTTGCCTTTGGTCCTGAGGCAAGGAATGCAGTGGCAGGAATGCATGGTGGAGGCTCCCTGCCCACCTCATGGTGGCTGGACACAGAAACAAAGGCTGGGGTCCCCATATCCCACTCAGCAGCACACCCTTGTGATCTCCCTTACACCAGACCCATCTCTTAAAGGTCCACTGCTGACCAAGAGGGCCATAGACTGGTGGCCAACCCTTTAATGCATGGATCTTTCAGGGACAAAAATCCAACCATATCAGGTTCTTAAGCCAGACTCATTTCTCAGAGAAGCAAATCAGGGCAAGTGTAAGGTTCATAGTGAAATAAGAAAAGAAATAGAAAAAAAAGAAATGAAAACAGAATCACAGAGACAGCAAAGAAGGGCGAGCAGAGAGAAAATGGTCCTCCCTCACCCACTGTCACCAATCCTCATTTTCTCTTGGAAAACCAAGGCCATGTAGCAACATGGCTTCCCTTCCCTGAGGAGTAAGCAAAATGCCTTACAAATAAGGCTCCCCAAGAATGAACTCAAATGCACCCTGGAATGACATGTAAACGTAATTTAAACCATTAACCCAAGCAGGTAAGAGAAATAACAAGGACATTTCAAAGAAGGGGCTGCTTTCTTGCTGACATCTTCGTGTTCTGTTTGAAGGAACCCAGGGTGTGAGAAATCATCCGGGCCTGGCCACCGTCCCTCTGTCCCCTGGGAGCACAGCAGGAGCCTGCTGCCGGGCAGTAACTCACCATGAGCTCCCGCCCGCTCCGCGCGGGTCTCCTCATTTCCCTCCACGCGGGGCTTTCTTCAGTGTCTTGCGGAAACGGAAGCACCTCTTGGCAACTCCTGCACTCAGGCAGGCCTCTCGTCTAAAGGGTGGAAGCCCAGTTTCCATGCTGAAAGCAGTGTACCTAAAGATAGGTTACTTCACCAGCAGTTTCTCTTTTCGCAGAAACATGATTCCTGTAACAGAATTCCGGCAGTTCTCTGAGCAGCAGCCTGCCTTCCGGGTGCTGAAGCCATGGTGGGACGTGTTTACGGATTACCTGTCCGTGGCCATGCTGATGATCGGTGTGTTCGGATGCACTTTGCAGGTAGGCACCTCGAGCCAAGGCGAGATGGGGCCAGAGCAGGATGCCGCGCCAGGGAGCCTGCTTAAAGGGCCCATCGAGTGATTTTTAACAGCGTAAATATTAGTTGCTCTACTCCTTTTGTGTATGTCTTTTGTAATCATGGCAGGGAGCCTGAAACAATTATTAAACTCTCCTAATAAGGTAAATATGCTACTTAAAAGATTTCAATGAGCCCAGTTACAGTTGACTGATGTCAAGTGAGGGCTGCCATCACGGGGGTCTTATCTTTCAGGGTGGGCTCTACAGTGAAATACCGACACAAAGCCAAATGGCACCTTTGCTTTTCTTCATCTCTTACACTTAAGCCTCATAAGGTTTTCTGGAAGAATTCATACTTCAGTGACATAGCATTATTTTGCCCAATATTTAGTTCTGAAGTAAAATGTAACTCAGTCAAAATGTGTTGTGTGTGGACATTATGTGTTTGCATGCTGAATCCTAGAGATTCAGCCCCCCCCCAAAAAAAAGTATACAAACAAATTGTGAACATCAGGAAAAGAAAACTTGTATAAATATTCTAATTCTAAATTTATTGAGATATCATGAGAGTAATACAAGTTACCTTGGCCTCTACAATTATAAGAAATGCTCAGAATGGTAGCCATAGCTTCCAGACATGTAATAGTAAAACGAACTGCTGAAAAAAAATAATGTGTATGTAATTGGTGGACTCTATTTGTTGTGCATTCACATCCTGATTCCACGTAGACTCTTTGTATCAGTACAGGAATCCAGGTACACTGCACACTGCTGTGTGCCAGACACTATGAATAGAGGACATAGACAACTCTAAGTAGCTCGTGTCTGGGAGGAACTAGGTGCCGCAGCAAGCAGAGGACGCCATGTCACCCTGTGATACGGGCTGCCACACAGCAGGAGGCGGGGACCGAGGAAGGGTGCTTGGCTGATCTTGGGAACAAGCTTTACCTGAAAACTCGGAGAAACAGCTCAAGCCAGTCTGGGAGCAGAACTGGGAGTGGGAGAAGGTCCCAAAAGGGGAAGGAGAAGACTACAAGTCGCAGGTATGAGAAAGGAACACAGCACTTTTGGGAAACTCAAAGTAGGACGGGTTGGGCTCCCTTGTAAGAGTCTCAGCACTGTGCCTGTGAATGGAAGCATGAGGGAAGCATGGCGGGAACAACACAGGAGTGTGTGGAGGAGGCGGGAGCTTCTGAGGCGGCCTGGGAAAGGACAGCCATGAAAACGTGGGAACCAGGAGGGAAGAGCGCGTCAGAGCCGAAGGAGGGGTAGTCCGTGATCGCAGGCAGTTCTCAGTGAACTCACAGAGAAAGACGTCGCTTGCGGTCCCTTAGAACACTAGTTTCAGCGATTGAACGAGTGGGTGCGAGTTAAAGCAGACAGAGGCTGCTGGGTAGCTTGGGCTGTCAGAAAGATCCCAGCCGAAAGAGGAGGTTGAGAGAGAGAAAAGTAGCTAGCAGTGGTTCAGCGTGGAAAGAAAGGCCTTTTAAAAATGGATATTAATCATGGCTAATTCATACTGCTTCCTTGTGTCAGACAGCCTTCTGGGCATGTTACGCACCTGTGACTCATTTTCTTATTATGACAACTCTAGGGTATGGGCACTACCATTAACCCCATTTACAGATGACACCAGAGAGGCACAAAGAGGTTAGAAAGAAACCTCCCAAGGTGGTAGCAAGCCTATATTCACACACAGCAATTCGGATCCAAAGTGCTTCTCAGTCCCTAACACTATACAGCTTAGTACCTTTTATTTAACTGAACACATTTTATCCCCTTTCCACCCACCCCCCAAGAAATGGTACAAGCGAGAAGCTAGGATCTAAAAGAGAGGAAAAGCTTTCCTTCACTCACACCTAAAACAAGAGTTTGTTGAACCTACTTTGTACCAGGAATATTCTCCCAAGAATGAAGGAAAAACATTTTTTTAAAAAAAATCCCAGCCTTGTTGAGCTTAAATTACATTAAAAGGGAGCAATTAAATTAAGCAAAATCAATTACAGACATTTCTCCTTTAAGGACCTACCTACCTAATGACCATCCAGACTTACCATGGAGGGATGGAGGTGAACTGTACGGTCTTAGGCTGCGGATTTATGATAGAGGTGCAGTGTACAGTCTTAGGCTGCAGGAACCTGGGTCCTCATCATGTGGCTTCTACTTCTGTCCGGTAATGTACATGCTATACACAATTCCTCATTTAGTGACCAGTTCACTTAATGGCCTGTTCACAGGAACAGAACTTGATCATTAAAGAGCTGAGGACCCCCAGTAGTAAATTGCATACAATAATCCCCTGAGAATATGTTCCAAGATGCCTGGTGGGTACCTGAAACTGGGAATAGTACCAAACCTATGTTTTTCTCTATTTGTTCTTACCATGACTCTTAGCAACCTCACTGTACAACGTTTTCTCTTAGTAAGTGATGACTTGCACTTTTTCACTTAGGGAAGCACTTTAAGTGAATTTCCAATATCACTAGTGTTGTACTTGGAGGTCATTGTTAACATAAAGTTTATTTGAATATAAGAACTGAGACATAGTCAACTCATAACCAGGATGGATACCAGGTGACTAACATCATACTACTTGAAATGGCAGGCAATTTATGAATTTATGAATTGTTTCTTTCTGGAATTTTTTCATTTAGTATTTTTAGCCACAGTTGACCATGAGTAACTAAGATCAGAGAAATCATGAATAAATCTATTGTAATATGTTCAAATGTGATAGGGGCATTGGAAAAAAGGAAAAAGCATGCAAGGGTGCTAGGAGGGCCCTGCAGGAGGGTCAGGAGTTAGGACTTTTGGCCAAGCAATTGAAAGAGACACAGGAGTAGGCCGTACCAATGTCCTGGAATGAGCTATCCAGGCAGCAAGAGCAGCAAGAGCAAGGGGCACGGAGACAGAGCCAGTGGAGCCCTCATGCTCTGCAGCACTTTACTTTCTCTACAAAATTCCAGCCATCTAGCTCTGTTTCCCTGGAGATTTGAAAAAGGCAGAATGTTCACTGTGTTACTAAGCAACAGTGCTAAAGGCATGAATGACTGCTCATTGGTCAGCTGTAGCTAGGCTGGGAGATGGTTAAATGCCTGGCAGGAACCCTATTATTGGATTCCTGATTGTGGTAGTACTTGTAACTAGGCATGGGCCATGACACATGAAAGGCGTTGGCCATGGTGGATCCTGAGACTGCGTAAGGTGCATCTTTCCTCGCACTTGGGATGCTACAGGAAGATGTATGTAGGAAAAGACGCTCTGAGCAGTGGTGTAGATGCCAGCAAGGACAGCTCTGAAGATTTTTGCACAGTGGAAAACCCAATGCTGCCTTGTTGGCAAGGTGTGGCTCCAGTACAGTCTCTTCCTGAGTGATTCTGGTGTCATGTGTAACTTGTGACACTCTCCATCTACATGTTGAGGTGACCCTAGAGAGACCCCTGATATTGTTCTAGGCCTGAAGGAGTCTCCATGACTTGCAGAATTAGAAGCCAGAAGCCCAGTGTGCTAGAGCTGTGGGAATGAGGAAAAAATAGCTAAAGATGCAGCCCAAGGGACAGCGGGTACCAATTCACACAGGATCTTGTCATCCACTAAGAGGTGGCTTTAGACTCAATGAGATGAGACACATATGGATGATTTTGTGCAGAAAGTTGGTCACAATCTGTAGTTTTAAGAAGATCACTCCAGGTTTTGAGAATACAGTGTAGGGGGCAAGGAAGAAAGGGAGACAGGGAGGGAGGGAGGGAGGGAGGAAGGAAGGATGGAAGGAAGGAAGCAAGCAAGCAAGCAGAGTGATTATTTGGAAGGCTATTGATAATCCAGATGAGATAAAACATATAGCTCAGGTCACATAGAAACCACAGTTGTAGATATACATTAAAGAAATACTCACCAAGATCTGCTATGAAATATGAGAGAAAAAGAAATATCAAAGATGATAGCAAGTTAGTTTTTAGGCCTAAGCAATTGGAAAAAGCTCATATGTGACCCTGTTCTATGAGATACATATTAACCATCAAAGCTATTAAGCAAGCAGCTGGATACGATACCAGGGGTTCACAATTAATGATGAATGGAGGATAAGTAGTGTCTTCAGGAGGAAAAGGAGATGCGGCCAGGACCCAGGTAGAAAGATCACCCTTGACTGAGGTGGAAAGGGTGTCTTCTACGAGAATGAGAACAGTGGCTGCAGATGCATGTTGTTTGGAAGGGGACAGAAAGTTTGGGTTTTATGCCTTGTTTCTAGTTTCTCTGTAATATAGAAAGTAACACATCTGCTGAGATGGTGAGGGCACGAGATAGCCAGAAATGGCAGCGAAGAAGGTATTGGAGTGGAGGCCTGAAGGTAAAAGCCAAGATCTGGATGGGCAGTGTGGGAAAGAGGAGGAGCTGACATGTAGGTCATTAGCGGGGCGCTGTAAATCTGTCCGACCTTATGGCTTTACCAAGGCTCTCAGCCTGCCGCAGGGTCTGCCTTAACAAGCCCAGGAGACTACTTGTCTTGTTAACATGTTGCAGGGCAAGATGAAGTACAGAAAAAAGGAGACACACAGAAAGCCAATAATGCCTAGTAGTTAACCTAGCTGGGCACGATGCTGTGTACCCATAATCCCAGCACTCTAGGAGGCCGAGGCAAGAAGATCAAATATGCAAGTCCAAACTGGCCAATTCAGCAACTTAGCAAGACTTTGTTTCAAAATAAAAAACGTCCAAAGGGCTTGAGATGTAGCTCAGTGCAAAGGTCCTGGATTCAATCCCAGTACCAGCCCCCGCCCCCAAATTCCTGAACATCAGCAGTCTGTCAGGTGTCAAGTCAATGTGTGGGGTGCTGTGCTGGGTACTGACCAGGAAACAGCACAGCCTGAGCCCATGGAAGTGATGCCTTCCAATGTGTAAGAGCTCCATGGTGCCTTGAGAGAGCACCAACTACTATATTGTCACCTCTGCCATCAGAAGTTAAGCATTTTGGAGCCAGCCAGATAGCTCAGCAGATTAAAGCGCCTGCTCAGGCAGACGCAGGAATCGGGGTTCGATCCCCAGCCTGCCCTGCAAGCCCCGCTCCCGGGGCGTGCTGAGCCGGAGAGTGAGACTGGGCATGTTGGTGCGTTCCTGTCAATCCCAGCGCTTGGGAGGCTGAACACAGGAGAATCACTACAAGTCTGATCTCTGCAGTGAGACCCTGTAGATCCTGTGCTAAATAATTTTTAAAAAACTAAAGTTAAGCTTCAAGAGGAGCTAAGTGAGCAAAGTCTCAAAGAATTAGTATACAAAATAAAATACACATATTTTTAAAGGGAGAGGAAAGAGGCATGAATGGAAACTTTAGTATGATCATTTGATAAATCTCTGCTTGATCAGCATAGTGCAGAGGAGTCAGGTGACATTTTAAGGGAAAGAATTGGGAATGTTACACTCCTGCCAGGAGCACCCGGTTCCCGCTGTGGACCTGCTCTGGAGAACGTCCCCGGCACATCTGTGGAGTAACATGTAAGAGAACCGGCGCCAGAATCCGCCTCTACCTTCAGTCTCCAGAGCAAACCTGTGGAAGGAGACACTTCGCAGAGCTAGAGTTGGCCATATGGAAGTTGGGGTAACTTGCCCCCCAGCCAAGAGGGAGCCCAGGCTGGTTCTCTAACTAGGCCTTCGACGCCTGTGCTGCACACTGCCAAGATGTTGCACAGAACTATTTCAGTGGCACAGATTATGTGGTCAAAGTATGGTTTGTAAAAACAAGTACAAAATGACCAAAAAAATAGAGGAAGTTATGGAAGTATTAACTTTGTTAAACTACATACAAGATTTTAAGAAATATGCACTATATACCTAACTACAAAAGGGATAACTTCTGTAGTAAGTATTACAGAAACAAGAAATAACATGATGTAAATTATTAAAGAAAGTAAAACCACCTGGAATCCATGTTGCAAATGAAAATACTTCTCCTTACAGGAGGTAGTTAAGCTCTCATTTCAGCCCTGCCATGATAATCCTCTGGAATTGGCTGAAAGACTGATAACTTCAAAAACAAAGAGTTCTCTGTGGAACTCAAATTCCTTTTTTATTTCGAAGGTAATATTGAAGTAGTTAAAATATGTCTTGATGCCTTGATTTTCTTTTCGTAAAGAGTATAGTCATCTTTTTAATCATATTTAAAAGTAAGTTAATTCCTAGGCTTGAAAACATGACAAAACAAAATCTTAGGTAGAGTTACAAGGTCAATCATGGATGATAAAATGGTAAGCCAACAACAGCTTTTTTTAGGGTTTTTTTGTTGTTGTTTTTGCAGAAGTGGGGATTGAACTCAGGCCCTTGCGCTTGCCCAGCAAGTGCTTAGTCTACTGAGCTGTCTTCCCAGCCCCATTTTTTGAGTATTTTGAAAATAGTTTCTTCCACAGCGGGTAAAGTTGATTATCTGTTTACGCCCAAAAGGTAATATTCATACAGGTTTAACACAATGGAGCTTCAAGAATACTGGATGGAAGAAGAGATGAATATCTATTAAAAGGATGTGGTTTCTTTCTTGTTCTGATGTAAAAGGGTTAAAATCATTGCTCTTGTTTTACTCATCTGACAAATATTTGTTGATTTCTAAGCAATCCCTATTTTGAAGGCTGCTGTCTAGTAAAATGATACATATATAAAGAACATCCCTTAGATTACATCAGTCCACATAAGAAATACAAATTCACTTCTAACCACAAAAGTGTAGGCGTGTAGGTCTCCTATTCCTGTACAGTCATTTACCCATAAGGACCCATAGTGTAAACGTCCAATTTTGTGCTATAAACAACGCTATTCAAAAACTCAACAAACAGTAAAATAGACCAAATCCTAAAAGGTCAACATGTTTCTTCCTGGAAAAAGTAAGATTGCTTTAGATATCTATCTACTCAGTGACTCCAGGTTATCTTGCTATGACCGATTCCATAGCAGCCCACAGGCAGGCAATTACTAAATATAGAGTTAGCCGTTAGAAACCAGAAACAGGAATTGAAAGACTCAAGCCCCCTGAAGCCCTAGCGGTCCTGCTCTGTGATTGTTACACAGGAAACATATTTCCTGTTTTCTCAGTTGGAGCCGTGGGAGGGGGGCGGTAAGGGAATGATTTGGTGAGTTAAGACCACTCATAGTGCAGATCTAGGGAAGGGGTACCGTGTCCTCACCAGAGCACCTCGACAGCAAGGACACCCGAGCTTCTCCTTGCCTGACTTAAGAGGTCTCAGCGTCAGCCCCACAGCAGAAGGCCTTAGGGTAAAAATGCGCTCTGGCCATGGGCTGGAAATTGCAGGCGAGGAACCTTGCAGATTCCACGGTGGTCTCAGAGGATGTCATTTTATTTTTTTTATTTTTTTTTAAATTTTATTTGCATTTATTTTATGTTTAATTTATTCCCATGCCATAAGTTTTTG
>NDGN011385332.1:0-12382 GCA_002564285.1 Tympanoctomys barrerae | reverse complement strand
ATTGAACTCAGGCCCTTGCACTTGCCAGGCAGGCACTTATTCTACTGAGCTATCTCCCTGGCCTCCTCAGTTCATTCATACAAGAGTTGGAGTTACATGATTGGTGTGCTGGTACATGCCTGTAATTTCAGCACTTACAGAGGCTGATGCAGGAGGATTGCAGTTTTGAGTGTTTACTTGGGCAAGATAGCAAGGTCCTTTCTCAAAGCAAAAGATAAAAAGGGCTAGGAATTCAGCTCAGTGAAAAGGCCTGGGCTCAGTCTCCAGCACTTACTCCCGTTCTGTCCCTCAAAAGAGTTAGAGTTACTATAAAAGAGTAAGCCTGGTCCCTGTGTGCCTCTGCCCTTCTGTGTAGACAAGAGATTGCTTTCAGATCTGCTCCCTCCACCACAGTGCCATCTGCCACCTGGGTCTCATCAGTCCCTGCAGAGGCAGGGCCACTGGATCTCATGCATTCTGCTTCAAAAACCATGACATAAAGAAATCTCTTTAAAAAAAAACCCAGTCTCAGGTATTTTGTTACAGCAACAGAAAACAGACTAAGACAACTACTATATTTTGACTTCCCAGATAAAATTTTAGAATAATCTATATCAGGAATCTCCATGAGATTTTTCTAGGAATTGCATTCAACCTATATATGCCCTCAGAAGGAATTGATATCTTTAGTGTGGTGCCTCTTCCAAACTAGAAAATGACATCGGCTTCTATTCATATAGTTAAAAAAATTCTTTAATCTTTCTTCCCTGATTTCTCCAGCTTCTTATAACTTTCAATATACAAGTCCTGTACTTGTTTTGTTAGATTTACAACTATTTATTTATTCATAATTATTTAATCTACTAGAGTAATTGTAAATTTTATTCCCATAAAAATTGTGAAACGGCACTTTTGAGTTTGATCTCTAGGTATTCTTTCATAGTGTGTACAAGTACAATAGCTACCTATGTGTCTGTCTCGTGTCCCAAGGCTTTTCTGAACTTGTGATAGCAGTGAGAGCGGAGAGAGCTCTTCATTCGTCCGCTTTGGGGAGGAAAACATTTCATTGCTGAATACAGTGTGAATATCATGTTGTTGCAGGTGACTTTTTTTTTTTTTCTTTTTATGGTACCGGGAATTGAACTCAGAACCTTGCACGTGCCAGGCAAATGCTTACGCGGCTGAGCTATCTCCCTGGCCCTGCAGGTGATTTTTATTTCGCCAGCTAAAATAATGATCCTATTGAGTGACTTTCAAATTGTTGAATGTGTGCTGCATGTCTGGAGTAAACTCCACTTGTTAGTAAGGTATAACTCTTGCCCCTATAGTGATGAAACTTATTTGCTAATATTTTGTTAAGGATTTTTGTGCCTATATTTATGATAGATATTGGTCTACGGTTTTTTTTTTTAGTGCTTTTTGTGTCTGGTTTTGGTATCAAGGTTGTATTTGTCACCCCCCCCCACACACACACAAGTAAGGAAGTGTTCTCTACTATTATTTCCTAGAAGATAATATGTTACTATTAATTCTCTTTTAAATATTTGGTAGAATTCTACAGTGAAATAATTTGAGCCTGGATGTTACTTTTTTGGTGTTTTAAAACTACAAATTCAATTTCCTTAATAGTCACAGAGTCATTCAAAAGATATATTTCACATTGAATGAGTTGTGGTGGTGTGTTTTTTTATGAACTATAGTGTACCCTGGGAAGGTGTGGCTCAGGGTTTGCAACCTCAGTTGTTTGTGGATTTTTCCTTAGAACTTAATTAATAATTATTTGTGGACACCCCTGCAGTTTTGCAGAAGCCTCAAATATCCTCCTCAATTGTTTTTGGCGGGAGTTTGCACGTAGCCAATCCAAAAGCGTTAGTCAGTTCTCTTTGCTGCTGATTGGCTGCTGCCCAGAAACCTATTCCTGGCAGATGTACCACATTCCTGCATCATAACAGGTTGCTGTAGGACCAGTAGCTATCTCAAGTGTTCGCGGTTTTGTTCTTCTTAAAGCCCTAAGGTTCCTAAGATGCCACCGAAACACCTTGCATCTTCTAAGACTTTTTAGCACAATATTTTATGAAATTAAATTACATAACTGTAGGAGACACAGCATAATTAGGGTTTAAATTATTAAAATGGGCACTTGGAGGCAGTTTTCTGGCCATATCTGAAATTTGTGTTGTTTCACAATTCATAAGTGCTCTAGGAATGTAACCCCCCGTGAACTTTGGGGTCCACTGTAGTCCATTTAATTTAAATTTTTTGATGTAAGGATAGAGTAATATCCTCTGTTTCATTTATCAGATTGATAATAATTTGTTCTCTCCCTCATCTTTTTGTTAATATTGCTAGGAGATTGGTTTATTTCATTGTTCTCAAAGATTTAGCTTTTGTTTCCATTTTTCACCTCTATTGGTTTGTGTTTTTCAGTTCCTTCTCTCCCTCCCTACCTCTCTCCCTCTCTCTCTTTTAGTTTAGCCATGGGGATTGAACCTAGCTCCAGTCCTTTTTAATTTTGATTTTGAGACATGCTCTAAATACTTAAGTTACCGAGCCTGTGCTAGAACTTGCATTCCTCCTGCCTCAGCCTCCTGCTGGGATTATATGTGTGGACCAATACACTTGGCACAAGTTCATTATTTTATTATCACTATGAGTGCTACTAAGCACACTATAACACACTATCAAGTATAATCCAAATGCTAATGCTAGAGATGTTAAAACGATGCCTCTGTGTTAAGCCCAAGGACATACAGTATATCTGGGTACTTAAAACATAGCTGGAAAAGTCACAAGTCTACAGGTGGATGTGGGGTTTAGAGATGGAGAAGGGGTTCTGGCTTTGGAATAGTTTTGAGCACCCCAGCCTTAGAGGTGGGACTGAGGAAGGCCTGGCACCCTGAGACATGAGGGTTAGGATTGAGGAAGGAAGGGAGAATAGAATTGTTCCCCAGTAGCTCTGCAAGGTCCCCTAGGAGTGGCTTTTGGATTTAGCCAAGTGGGTCACTGGGGACTTGGCAAGTGCAGTCTTGGGGAGCTGGACTGAGGTGACTTGGGGGTGGGCAGAGAGACTGGGAGGTGAGAAGATGGCACCGGGGAGGAAAAGAAACTCTTCCAAGAGGTTTTGCTCTGAAGGGAACAACAGAGCCTCAGCTGAGGTATTACAGGCTAGAGATGTTTGTCTGTCTTGAAAGTAGGAGACAGGGGAGAGGCCCAGGAGAGGTAGGCAATGACTGGAGCAGGGGGCAGAGACAGCGACAAGAGCGCATGCTGGGGAAACCTGGGGTGAGGTACTTGGAGTGGGGTAAGGAGAGGCAGCAGTAGGAAGAGGGCAAGAGGGTCCCCTACAGAGGCATCCTGGAGACACAGGCACAGCATGACTTCCGGCTGACTCTTGCCACCTCTGCCAGCCTGTGAGTGTCATGAAGGCAGGACTACCACGTCTTCATCTCATTTTCCCCAAGACTCGGGCCAGGGTCTGGCACAATGAGGTGCTCAGTAATGCCTATGAAATAAAAGCAAAATTCACACACACACACACACACACATCAACAATACAATGAATATTTAAATTAAAATATGTATTATATAAGGGCCAGCTGGCCAGGTAGCTCAGTGGACTAAAGTACCTGCTTAGGCAGAGCATAGTGGCCGGGGTTCGATCCCCAGTGTGCTGTGCTGGCCCCGCCCCTGGGATGTGCTGAGACGGCAACTGAGACTGGGTGTGGTGGCGTGCGCCTGTAATCTCAGTGCTTGGGAGGCTGAAAACAGGAAGATCACTATGAGTCCAATCTGTGCAGAGAGACTCAGTAGACCCTGTATTAAATACATACAAATGCAAAACAAACAAAACATGTATTACATAAAAGACACATAACTGTCTTTTATGGGGTCTCACTATGCAGCTCTGACTTGTAGTGATCCTCCTGTTTTCAGCCTCCCCAGCACTGGGATTACAGGCTTGCACCACCATGCCTGGACTCTATTGCCAGCTCACTGTGCCCCAGGGGTGGGGCCAGCACAGCATGTGGGACCAGCGATCGAATCCTGGTCCCTGCGTTTGCCAAAGCAGGCGCTTAGTCTGCTGAGCTATCTTACTGGCCCATCCATTCTGATTTTTTACGTTGGATTTTTGTAGTTGGGTCCTTTAGAAGCAGAGATGAGGCTGACGCCCAAAACTAATGGTTCCTGACCAATGCAGGGTCTGGGGACTGGGCTAGGAATCTGGCGAGTCACCTCATGGGCTGACAAGATCAGAGTTCCTGCCTGATCTTTGCAGTGTGTTGGGGGTGTTGGCATTGCGCTGGGCCTGCAGTCATCTGTTCAGTTGTTCTTTCAGGGCTCACTGAGCCAGTGCCATGCACTAACTGTGCAGAAAGAACACAGCCCTCTTCACTCCTGTGTGTGCTTGTGGCTGTGTACGTGTGTGTGCATGCATGTGTGTGGGGCGTGTGGGACGCGTACTAACTGAAGACTCCCAGTGGTGAAGGGGTTTCCTGGGGAATGACATTTGAGCAGAGACCCAGGGATTAGGACTTGTGTTAAGGATAGCCCGAGAAACCTGGGGTGGGGACTTGTAATCCCAGAACTCTGGATGGCTGAGGCAGGAGGAGCAAAAGTTCGAGCGGGACCGCTCTCCTTGCCTGCCAGGTGGCTTCTTTTGTCGTGCAAGTTCTGTGTCAAAGGGGCTGCATGAGGGCTTCTCAGAACTCACTGTGAACTCACAGGCAGAGAGGACAAGTTAGATTTCCCTGCTTTGTGCCTCAGTTTCCCATTCTTGGCAATGGAGATCTTTCCCTTCCCTCCTCCAGTTTTGTCATAGAAAGCCCCTGGCCAGTGCTGCATTCTTTGCAGGGGCATGACAGGCGTTACTGACGCTGCCCTTGGACCCCAGCCCCTTGATCAGCTGTCAGGGGTGAGCTGAGCTCAGGGGTCTGACGGATGCCAAGGGACAAGTGCCAGGAACGGGGGGTTGTGTTTCCTCCACCAGGCTCCCCCTGCCCTTGGCTGCCTCCCCAGCTCCTCCGAGGTCTTTGATGGCATTAGAGCCAACCTTTTCCAGATGTGGGAGCGGAGGGCTTCTCCGGAACTCTCCAGGGCTCCATCTGCCTCCTCCTTCCTCTCTGCCAGACGGCCCCCTGCCAGCCAGCCTCCCCCTCTGCTTGGGTTGCCTGCTGCTCAGAGAGATGCCCTCCAGGATTTAGAGATTTTCTGAAGACTTGGCCTTCCTTTCCTGTACCTCCTCCTCCTCGTCAGCCCGCCTGTGGGGTCCCGGAGCTCACCAGAGCTGCAAGCCCAGGAGGGGTTCTTGACTGAGCCACATCCCTGGCCTTCCTGTGGCCCGCAGTGGCCTGGGCTGCAGTGGGAGGGAGGTTGGGCCAGCGGAGGCTGCCCACTCACTGGTCCCCACTGTCCCATCCATCTGGCACCTGGGAGTGACTAGCTTGGATGCTGTGGGGCCTGGAAGCCAGAGCCCCTGCGCCCTGCATCCTACCTCCGAACTATGCTGGGACAATCCCTTCCCTCCCCCTGGCCGCTGCTGTTAATCAGGAGATTAATAACTCCCTGCTCCCCCTTGAAGCCCCCACTCGTTTCCTGTTGAGATTCCAGCCTGTCTCATTACCTCCTGTCTGCTCCTCCTCCCCAAGTCCCTGGTGAGGAAGTGGGGGGCCAAGGCTGGAGTGGGGGACAGGCAGGCATGGGAGCCTGGATGACTCAAGTGCCAGGGAAGGAAGCTACCCCAGGCTCCCGCAGATGAGGTCTCTGGGCTGTCAGTTGTCCTGAGTGAGGGGCCCCTACCCCCTGGCACCTCATGGTGCTCTGGGGACATCACCTTTGGCCCGGAGAGCCGTGGCTCCTGCTCACTTCACTCCAGTGATGGGCATCACACTTCTCCTGCACATGATTTTTGCAGATCTCTGCCCACATGACCTTGCGTAAGGACTGTCTTTGAGGACACACGGGGTATGTCTGCAAACTCCCAGGACAGTCACTGAGTGGCTGCAGCCTGTGGCCAGGCCCATGTGATCTTTTCTAGGTTCGGCCCTGGTGCATTGCCCAGCAGGTGAGAACCCACCGGCTGGTGTTGTGTGGGTCACAGGACCTTAGCTTGATTCTCTTAAAATGGGGTGTTTGCCCTCCTTCCTGAGCAGAAGCCCAGGCAGGCCCCCTCCTCTTCTATCTGTCTCTCCCCTTCCCGTCAGGTACAGCCATGTCTCTTGAAGGAAGACTGTGGGGATTCTCCATGCACAGCCCTGGGGGGCCTCCCCGTGGACGGGAGGCGCTCTCTGTGGAGAAGCAGGAAAACCGCATCACATCTTCTGCTTATTTTTTAATCTACAGAAGAAGAGAGAGATGCAGCACTGCTGTTTTGTAATATATGCAAATACAGTAAGTAAGTAGCACGTGCACACATCGCTGTGCGCAAGCCCACAGGCAGGAGTAAAACCTGGGAAGCTGGGGCCCATCCAGCATCCAGAGCTGAGCAGAGCCTCCTTGCTGCCTTCCAGGACTCTCTCGGCCTGCTCTTCAAAGCACACCTGCCCCGGACATACCCATAGATCCTCAAACAGCATCCCGGGCCCCTGTGGCCACTCGCTTGTGTCATCTCAGCAGATGGCCCCTCAGGGTCTCCCATGTGGGAAGCCTCTTTTTGTCTTTGGGTGTGCGCACGTGCATGTGGTTCTTGGGATTGAACCCAAGGCCTTTGCACTGAGCTATCTCCCTGAGCCCTTTATATTTTTAAATTTGAGACAGGATCCCACTGAGTTGCCTGTGTTGGACTCTGATCCTCCTGCCTCAGCCTCCCAGTGCTGGGATTATGAACTTGATGAAAGTGGCTGTGCCCTGCTCCTCCACCCTGTAGCCCTCAGTGTCCAGCGCTGTGCTCAGCCTGGTGTCCCGGGCCCTTCCAGAGCCTCTGTGTCCTGCCCAGCTTCATCGCCCCTGGCTGGGACCCCTGGGAGCAGGCACACTCTTCCTCATGGCTTCATTCAGTCCACAAATCTACTGCATGCATTTAGGGCTTTGTGTCTTTTTCTAATTGATTTGTGTGATTTTTCTTTTTCTTTTTTGATTCAATTTTTATTTATATATGATTATATAATCAAATATTGAAAAGAATATGCAGTCAGTCATGAAGTCTGCAGTAGCACCTGGGGCTTGGTGGAAGAGACAGACTTCAGACAAATAATATGTATTTGGAGGTATTATTTTATTTTATTTTTGATGTATTTAGTACAGGGTCTACAGGGTCTCACTACCCAGATAGGACTCATAGTGATCCTCCTATTCTCAGCCTCTCAAGCTCTGCGATTACAGGTGTGTACCCCCACACCCAGTCTCATTCACTGTCTCAGCAAGCCCCGGGGACTGGGCCAGCACGGCATGCTGGGGATCGAACCCCGGTCCCTGTGCCTACATAAGTAGGCACTTCAGTCTGCTGAGCTATCTGGCTGGCCCTCCTGGAGGTGTAATTTTAAGTGCTTTGAAAAGAAGTCTAGGTTCTTCTAGAGAATAAATCAATGGGCTCCAGCTTGCTGTAAGGAGGAGACTGAGAACAGTTTAGTCACGGAGGGCCTCTTGAGGGAGGAGGCACTTCCGCTGAGTTCTAGCGCTGCACTGCAGCTGTTTTGCATGTGGGGCAGAAGAAAGAGCAGATGTATAAGCTCCTATGTGGCTGATGGAGCTCTGAGTTGAGAGGAAGGATGAGCAGGAAGGTGACCAAAATGGATACTGCCACATCTTCCAAGTCCCTGTGGCCATACTAAAGAAGCTGGATGAATTCCTTTGTGGCACCACTAAGTGGGCATGGCGATGCACATCTGAAATCTCAGTACTCTGGGAAGCTGAGGCAGGAGGATCCCAAGTTTGAGCCTCACCTGGGCAACTCAACAACTCAACGTTGTCTCATGAAGAGAAAAAATTAAAAAGGGCTGAGTATGTGACAAGTGTCAAGGCCCTGGGTTCAGCCTCTGATACTGCAAGAAAACAAAGGCAAGCAAAGCTTTTCTTTGGGTAATTGGAGAAGCCTCATCTGACCTTTCAATTTATCCAGATGGGAGGCAGGTGGCAGCCAGTGGGGACACCCACATACTGCTGGGGTGGGAGAAGGAGGTTGGGACCTGGCTCTTCCATTTCCTGGTGGTGTAGTACTGGGCTTGCCTGCTGCGTGGCCTCCTGCTATTGCATGTTCTTTGCATTCATGTAGAATGGCCTCATAATTTTTGCAAAAAGAATGTGCTAGGATTTTTATCAAAATTACACTGAATCCATAGATTCAAGCAAATGGACTCCTTAATGACACTGAGTCTTCTTATCCATGAACATGGTATAACTTGCTGTGTATTTAGGTCTTGTTTAATGTGTCCCATTAGTGTATGGATTTTTGTGGGAGTTATTCCTAGGTATTTATATTGCTCTGCTCATCTTGCCAGAAAGACACCAGTGCCAAGATGGATTCAACAGCAGAAAGCTATTTGCTCATAACTTTGCAGGCTGGAAGTCCAAGACCAAGTTTCTGCCCAATTCCATTTCTGTCAAGGGTTCTCTTCCTGGTTTGAAGACAGCCACCTTCTCAGAATGTCCTTATGCAGCCTTTCCTCGGGATGTTTATAGTTGAGAGAGGGAAGGCCCTTGGATGTGTCTTCTCAGAAAAACACCGAGAAAAATTCTGTACATGTTTAGTATAAATGAAAAATTTTTTTCTGAATATTTTCAATGAAAGTTAGTTGAACCTGCAGCTGTCGATATTGCAGATACAATTATCTGACTGTATATTTTTAAATATATTCTTCTTTGTATATGAATATATTATGAGCAAATAAGAAAAATAGAAATCGTACAAATCAATAAAACACAAACAACAAGAGACACAAAATCCAATTTAAAAGGATACAAAGGAGAATATCCAAATGACAAACATGAAAAAGGGACTCAGCCTTATTTGGCCAACAGGAATTGCAAATAAAAACCTTAACAAAAGATTACTACACACACTCGAGAATGACTGAAGTGCAGATGACTGACAGCATCCAGTGTTGGCAGGGATGTGGAGCCACCTGAACTCCCACGTGCTGGTTGCCCGCCCAGCGTGTAAGCAGGCTCACCTGAACACATTGGGAAGTTCTGTATCTGCTCAAACTGAATATCTAGGGCCTGAAAGATAGCTCAGCAGTACAAGTGCCTGCAGGGCAAGTGCAAGGTCCTGAGTTTGGTTCCTAGTACTACTATTGTTACTATTATTAATAATAAAGAAAACCTAATATCGGTCTAGTCTCTGGCCAGTCAATTCTATTATTAACATACACCATAGATAAATGAAAACCCATGTCCAAAAAACACTTGTACAAGAATGTTCATAGAATCTGGCCATAGCTCAAAGCTGGAAAAAGTCAAATTCCATCCACAAAAATATGGACAAATTCCAAATATTCATGTATCATTTAAAAGTGGGATATTATTTACTAATAAAGTGGGGCAAACATCAATACATTTAATAATGTGGATGAATCCAAGACACAATGGGTGAGGGAAAGAGGTCAGACAGAAGAGAATAATGTAGGACTTCTTTCATGTGAATTCTAGCTCAGGCCAAACTAAACCATGATGAAAGATGTCAGAATAAAGGTTACCTCTGGAGCCAGAACATTGGCAGGAGGGATTTTATTTCGTTTTGAAATAGAGTTTTACTGGGTAGTTTAGGCTGGGCTTGAACTTACAGTGTAGCCCAGGCTGGCCTCAAACTTGCAGTGAGCTCCCTCTATCAAGCCCAGCTTGAAGGGGCATTTTGAAGAAATAGGAATACCGGTGAACAAATAGATAAAAGTTCACTAAGCTAAACATTTATCTGTTCTACTGTGCATAACATTTTAATAAAAGCAGGCCGTGAATTCAGTGCTTTCCTGTATAGCACGCCCTAGTGGGGGTCACATGTTCACATGTACTGTTCTGTGATTTGTGCTGGTGCCTCCCACCCCTTCCGGCCATGTGCTGTGGAAGAGTGGAGTCCGCGCCTGCCTTGCTCCTTCTTATATTCCTGTTGCCTGCACAAAGAGGCTTGGCAATTGTGTGCTGAGTGAATGAACGAGTGCCGGGTTATAACCAAGTTTTGTGTAAGATGCGTGGGAGGAGAGGGGCAGGGAGGTAGCCTGTGGGGGGACTGGGATGCCTCACACAGGAGGGAACATTTGGGTACAACTCTGAAAGCTCTTTGGGCTTTTCTCAGGCGGAGTAAAGGAGAAAGGGAATGCAGGCGGAGGAGCCCATGTGCGCAAAGGCCCGGAGACCCAGGATGCCACACCCCGGGCAGGCTGAGCTACCATGGTAATAGCAGCCCTGCTGCTAGAGGCAGAAGGAAGGGAGGATAGGAAGCTCGGCAGCGCTCTATCAGCTGACCTAAGGGAGCCACGGAGGCGTGGAGAGTAAGCGGTCACCAAACTGGATCTGCATTTTAGTAAGTTTGCCAACCAGATCCCAAAGGCGAGGAGGATGTTTTTGTGGTTGTAGGAAGGCGAAATTCCTTCCAGATCTCACCTAGGCTGGGTGATGGGCCACCACCTCTGAACCTGCCTTTAGCACCCAGGTGGCACCCAAGGGTCTACCAAGCTGAGCCTGCTGGTTGGTGAAGTGGCGCCACCTACTGGCACACCCCAGCCTGGATTTTACAGGCTACCTACTTCCTTTATAGCCTGCTGGACCCAGAGAGGTATGGGCTGGTCCCTGGCCCCTAGTGGCGGGCAAGAAGGGGTGGGGGAGCATTCCTTTGACTTTGAGGCTGAGATCAGGACCCTTGTGCAGCTGCTGGGAGGAAAAGCATTTTCTCTGCTCAGGATAAAAATGACCGGATTTGGAACCGATTTTGTGTTGGTTTGGATCTTACTTCTACTGCCTTCAAGTACAGGGACTTGGAGAAAGTTCTTTAAACTCTGCATGTCTCAGTTTCCTAATCCGTATGTTGGGGATAACAATGGAATCCATTTGTTAGGGTTGCTTTTGGTCAACGCAATGCCTGGTGCTCCATGAGTACTCAATGGAAGGCTTCTTCTTATTACCACCAGCTCTAAAAGTCTATTGGATGGTGCCCTCCACAATCAAGACAGGCTTTCTCCCCATTGTCTGATTTCATGCCCATCACCTCTCTCAACACCACTATAGACCAACTGGAAGTGTACTTTACTAATCTCCCAGGCACCTCTCAATCAAAATGAGTTGAAAATCATCATCAATCTGACACCCAAAGTACATTCTTCATAACTCATTCTTAATCTTCACATAAAGACAATACCCATCTTGCAATTCTGCCTAACATGGAATAAACATCCTGTGTAAACCTAAAACTCCTAACTTCTTGCCAGGAGTAAGGCATTTTTCCCCTACTGGGTTATGCTTATCCTTCTCCAGACATCCCAAATTTTAATATTATGATGTAGAATGAACAATAATTAAGAATCAACATTGAGTTAATATTATATGATACACAGGACCAGGGAGATAGCTCAGTAGAATAAGCACTTCCCTGGCAAGCACAAGGGCCTGAGTTCAATCCCTGGTTCTGCAAAGAAAGAAAGAAAGAAAGAAAAAAATATATATATGTATATTTGATACACAGATACAAAAAAAGAAATAGACAGGTGGAGCAAGAGGGTTTGGAGGGGAAGAGAAGTAAATAAAAGAGAACTTAAAAAATTATTATTACCACCAGCATTACCATTAAGGTGTGGACTGGGGTGTAAATGTCTGGTGACTCTACTTAGAAGGTGAGGGCTGGCGTGTGGCTCCAAGGCAGGGGAAGGTGGCTTGCCAGTGATGATGAGGGCGGAGCGGCAGAGGCAAGCACAGAAGGAAGAGGGTCTACAGGGCTGGTGCTCATGTCATCTGGCCTCGGGGGCCCTGGATGCACTCTTGTTTCCTGCTGGATAGACCTCCCTTTGAGGGGTCTATTTCAGGTATCCTGGGATGGCACATGCCTGACCTGGGCATCTTCACCCTAATGGAGCCTCCCCCAGCTGCCAGCTCATGCCCTTGCCCTTGGCTTTGAACTCCCCAAGGACCCTTCCTGCTGCCACGTCATCGTTTCCAGGTGGCTGCCTGTGTCCCTTTTAAGATGTCCAAGTTCTGCTTTGGGGGTGCTGGGGTCCCACACTGGGCTGAATCAGATGCACACATAACTGCCTTTGCCAAGGAGGGCAGCTGGCAAGGGTCAGATTTGTGGTCCCCAAACGCCCAGGGAACTGTTCCATGTCTGCCCCAAAGTGCTGTGCAGGCTGGGGGCACACCCCAATCTCTCTAACGCATTCCCTAAGGGATGTCCTCTCAGAAAATGGCAATTGCTCCTTTCCATGATTGACTGATTGATTGAATGGTACCAGGGATTAAATCCAGGGCCTTGGGGCCGGGGAAATGGCTC
>NDGN011385308.1:0-27199 GCA_002564285.1 Tympanoctomys barrerae | reverse complement strand
TACAACTCTTGTTGCATAGGTCCTGCTTTATCTTGGTCTTAACCATCCAGCAGAAAAGTTTAAGAAAGAAATATAAGAAGTAAAGCCATGCTGTTAGGTTGAGCTGTAGGGAATCAGGTCAACAATTTCTGACATTGCCAGTCAAGCGGAAGACCCAATACTTCTATGGACTACTGGATTCTTTTGGAATATTTTGCTGAGTTCATGTGACCCTTTTATAACTCTCCTGTATATATTCCCCAAAATATTTAAAGACATCATACCACAGTAATACATCCATACCCATTTTTATCTAAGCGAAACAAACAGCCATAGAACCTAAGAAAACAGCCTTATAAAAGATTCACAGATAAATGGGTTAAAATATCATGGTATGCTTGGAAACGATACTATTGTTCAGCTAAAGAATGTTAAGTAAAATAAGCCAATACAAAAAGTTAAGTAGCTCATAATTTCTCTTTTATAAGAAAATGACTATGTATGCACACAAAATAAATGGTGTTAAGTCGTAAAATCAAATGAAGTTATGTAATTTTCAGGAAAATTGGTTTGAAGATCTTCATAATTTGTCCTTAAAAAACAAAGAAATCTGTTTTTCCCAAAAAAATGGTGAACATCTTCATAGATAGATAGATAGATATACACTTATGTACATAAAGAGATTCTAGAATAGTACAAAGTTCAGACATTTTGAGATAGCAAAAGTGACTGGAAGGTACAAGAAAAAACTGAGATGGGATGAGAGGTTGAAAAGCATCAAGATGTGTGAAATGCTGGTATAAAATAAAACTGAACCTCACTGTCCTGTATTACAAATATAAACTAATAAAATTTTTATTAATTTACTTTTTATCATTATCACTAGACAATGGAAATACCAAATTTGTGTTCTATTTATGTCCATCTCCATTTACACATTCTTGCCTTCTCTGATGACATCCAGATCTCAGCTGGAAGACTTTCCCAGATCTGTTCTCTCTAGGTGCTCTGCCTGAGCCTTGGCGGGTCAGGCTGCTTTCCCTGCATACACATTTGTGTCCTTTGAAGTTCAATAGCACACAGAGATGTTTCCCTCAAAGATTGTCCACCCCTAATCTCTAGAGTTTTGCAAACACTTTATAAAGAAGAACTGGGATGTACAGGAATGATGTATTACTGTTTTTAAGATGGGAAGGTTATTCTAGATTATATGAGTGAGTCCAGTTTAATTATCTGAGTTTTAAAAGCTTTCCAGTTTGGATTAAGGCAGTGACATAGTGATGGAGGAAGTTCCCAACAAAGGCAATCTGAGAAAGATTAAATGATGCTTGACTTTGAATGGAGGCTTGATGCAAACAATGCCAGTGGCTTCTAGATGATGGAAAATATAAGAAAGTAAATTAGAGGACAAATGCCTCCCAATAACTAGTTTTTAGCATAATGTTGTTCATGTTGTAGATTCACATTGTTGCAAGTTTGTGACAATTTGTTACAGCAATGAGAAACAGCCAGTCCAGTTTTCTCCAACCTAAGATCTAAATTCCTTTGGGGGACTAATATAATAATATTCTTTATGCCAAATAATTGCATTACATTAAATTATTAATTATATTAAACTGTCCCAGTGATATGTATTCAGTTTCCTAACTGAACAGCACTGTACAGGGAATAGTTTCAAAAGACAGACTCTACAGAGATCTTGATTTTAAACCCAAGTCCCAGTTCTTCCTAATGGAAAATGGAGTTCTTGTAATAAAATGTGTACAGTAGAATCATAATTAATGAAGCTTCCCTTGTAAATGGTTGTTACATTGTGCCAAAGGAAACAAGCACCTTGGGACACAAGCAGCAGTTTCTTTTGACTGTGGCGATGGTGATGCAAATATAGATTCTTCAAAAGAACAATTGTAGTGGATTAAAGCGCCTGCTTAAGCAGATGCAGGGGCCCGGAGTTCAATCCCTAGGCTTGCTGTGCTGGTGCGCTAAAACAGCAATGAAACTCGGCGTAGTGGTGTGCACCTGTAATCCCATCACTGGGAGGCAGTAAACAGGAGGATCACTATGAGTCTGATTTAGGCAGTGAGACCCTGTATACACTGTACACCCTGTGCTAAATACAAAAAAATGCATAAAAAATGTTAAGCTCATATTTAATTCTTAACTAAAACCATTGTCAGAGAAAAAAGGATATATATTTTCTATCATCCTCTTTTCAGGTATTAAATTGATTTCTCACTCATTTCTCAGGTATCTTATTGATATTCAGTTGGTTTATCAGATATACTAATATATCATTGATATCAGAGATTCCAGATGTCAAGTACTACTCACTGCCAGCTTACTTAAGTGACTGACTGAAAGTTGGCCTTCGTTGTAGCTTACAATACATGAGGCTACAATACCAACCCCTCTAGCAGGCTGTGGTAAGGGAATAAGGCATTTTAAGGACAATACAAACTAAATGTAATAGGAATTAAATGTGCAAAATTAAAATTTTAAAAATATGGGAATGGTGGCATGTCCTTTTCATGCATCCTGAAAATTCACTCTAAATATTATTTCCAAAGAGGCACAGAAGATATCCCTTCCCTAAAGAGTAGTGAAATGCATTGACCAAATCATTTCTCTTCTTCATATTCTCTATTATAATCCATACTGGAATGATGATATCACTGAAATAATACCCTGATTTCAATGACTTTGATTGGTTCTGCAGCATAGTTGACCATTAAAGATGTGACAAGCACATCATCCAATGGGATTCATGTGGCCAGAATAAAATAAATGTGAGTCCCAATGAAACAGTGATCTGAAAGCTGGCTCAGCACCAAATCACATTCTAAATTAGCATCTCCAAAGGAAATGTAGGTCTTAGATAATGCCCTAGGACACAGAAAACTTTATCAAGAAACTCAGTTGATGCTTACATTCCACTGGGATCTCACATCCAACTCAGCCTAGACTATTTCTATCTAGATAATGAAGTGAATAATGCACAATCTGTATACTATTTTACAATTCCTGCCAGAGACACCTTATTTTTATCTGATACAGTCAATATAATACCTTCACTGGGCCACATAAGTGCTCCTCTCCTCTGCTCACTGATATCATGCTCAGAGATATTCATCTACTTGACATTTGAAAGTTATACATTGATAACCTGCTAACTGGCCTTAATAAGCAGGTAAGTTTATAGCTTATTGATTAGTTTATATAATTTAGTTATGCTAGATAGTGAATAAAAACCTCTCAGAAATGTACAGCTTTCATACTCAGTGATGGTTGTGGGGGTCAAGGATCTGGAGAAATTAAAGATGCTCATTGCAAATAAAAAGCAAGTTGCTGAAGTTTACATTATTTGGCAACCAGAAAAAAAAGGAGGCACAATATTTGACAAATATTTTGATATTAGTGTGCCATACCTGAGTGTTTCTTAGAGAAATCCTCAACATCATCCATGAGGCTGGTAGTTTGGGAACAAAGCAAGATTAGTTTCTGCAACGCATGCTGGCTGTAAATTATTCTACCACTCAAGCATGATTCAGCAGAGCCAATAAGAAAAGATGTGTAGGTAACTATTATGCCACATAAAGTTTATTACAAGTGCCAACAGAAGATAATGGTACAGAAATCAAGAATGTTAGAACAAATTTATTCCTTCAGAGAAGAAGGTGTATGTTACTCTAGAGATAAAGAACTAAAACATGCAAAGGCACTTGCTGAAGGCTAAGAAAAAACAGAATAAATGTCAGACGGAGGAAATTATAAATGACATCCATGATTACATGACTAATTGCAGAAATGAGAATCACATTGCCATGAATAGTTATTTGCTATTTAATTAACATATGTGCACATATATACACGTGAAAGTATTTTAAACAGGTATCTTTCTTCTAGGCCTTCATACTCTTATGCCATAGAACATAATATTTATGAATTGAATATTGGTATGTAATTGTTAAACCTACATTGTATTACTTTATGGATGGTCTGAAGGAGAGTAAGTATTACCAATAGAAAAGCTTCACCTCCTATTATGGAGAGGAAATTAAAGCATTTCTAGGTCTATATATGATAATTAAATCATGGTAGACAATAATGGACTATTTATTATCTTTTTTGGAGATTATGTTTTAAGGAAATGATTGTCAAGTTAACAAGGAGAGGCCTGTGCTAGCTAATGATGATTGCAACTTTAATAGATTAAGAGAGACCTAGACAATTAGTATGACACACTTCTGGGTGACTATCTGACAGTGTTCAGAGATTATTGGTGTGTATTTCAGCAAATTGAGGGGTAAGACCTGACTGAATGTTTATGGCAACAGCCAGCAAATATGCTTGGAGCCCAGCCAGAATGAAAGGATAAAGGATGAAACAGGTTTGTATTTAAATCATACATTCTCTTATCCATCCTTTATATATAGTGCACTTGGGAGATGTCTAGGTTACTTTTCTCTCACTGCAGAGACAAAATACCTGACACTCAAAATTAAGCAAGAAAAGGTTTATTTAATTCACAATTTGTGGAGGTTTCAGACTGTAATAAGATGGCTCCAAGGCAGGGTTGAATGACTGAGGGGCAACAGTTCAATCAGCAGAAGACAGCAATAGCAACAAGAGCACAAGCGGGGAGAGTAAGCCTCTTTTACTCCTGTATGTATAAGAAGATTTCTCCCCTGGTGGCAGGTGTAGCACTCATACCATCTCTATGCCCTTCTCTTACAGAGGCTGAGACTGTTTTCAAATTAAGGACCCTTGTTGAGTTGCTTAGTTAAACTTTTAAACTTCTCAAGGTGACAGAATGTATCAACCACTAAGAGAAAACTAAAACTTCCTTTGAGAATTCCATATATTATTTGAAGCAGAAAATTGTGTTACATTATTGACATCCTTAGATTCACAATATAAGGGGGCCTAGAATGAATAGGTAACAGATTGAGCTATCTCATTATTAGGCCTGTAGGATACTAATGTAACTTTTGCTTTCTCTGACAAAAACTTTGGCTTCTGGTGACCTGCAGCTCTCAGTCCTCAAGGAGGAAAGCCTTGCACTATGGAACACAATAATGTCTCTCCATTAGGATGTAAAATGATATTACCATTTCACCACGTGGGGCTTCTGATGCCACTGAATCAACAGAAAAGAGTTACCCTACCTGCTGGTGTGATGGATCTCAATGACCAAATTGGGTATATGCTACACTACAGGAGAAAAAAGAAATGTATCTACAACCCAGGTAATATACTGAGGTACTTCTTAATACCTATAGGAAAACTACAGAAAAGCAAAAAGATCTGGATTATTTAGTAATAAATCCTTTCCAAATGAAAGTTTGGGTTACATAAATAGAAATCTACAATAAACTGAGGTTTTCACTAATATAAGAAAATCCTGAATGGTAGTAGAAGATAATCACAGGCTAATTACATATTTATGTATAGGTATAGAAGTGATAGACAGGTATAAAATTTTGGCTATTTTTTCTTTCCTTGCCTATATATGAGTGCATTAATAATGCTAGGCACTCTTTTATTTACTTGTATATGAGAGTAATTTCTGGATAGGTTGTCATAAATTAAACTTGCAATACTATATTTTAAATAATATAATTTTCAACAGGCCTATGTCAAGATTTGAGAAATAATTTTAACATAGCCAATAATAGATGAATTGATTACTGGAACTCAATTACTTCTCATTTTAGAGAAGAAGGAATTGTGCTTATACTAACATGGCTCTACCTAATTAGGTAGAAAAATATTGCTTTGTAACCAACAGAATAAACCATGCCACTTTAAATGTTTGCAGCCCAGCTACAAATTCTACTCTTAGATCTCTTCATGGCATGGACTATGATCCCTAGGGGCATTGCTCTTTGGCCATCTAATACAATGTTAAGGAGCATAAGAACAATACCACAAGACAGATGGTGCTAGTCCTGAAGCATCTTTGCTCTTGCTCATTTTCTTATGATGGGCAGCTGCCAGTGGAATCCAGGATTTCCACTCCCACCCAGCCTACATAAGTGTTCCCCAGGGATCAGTGCAGGAATGTGAAGAGGGTGAATATCAATAGTTGTCCAGTGGGTGACTTGGCAATGGCACTGGTGAGATCCCCTGGTGAGCAGCTTCTCTGCCTGTTTCGATGGTACTGCAGGGGACATGTAGGATCCCTGAATGCTTTTGAGTTCCAAAGTGGCTAGCTTCTGAGCACCTCATTCTGAAATACATAGCTTCTATTCTTCTGAGTCACTGCCAGTAGCATTTCAGTTAATTCTTTGGCATCTATTAGAACTGGGTTCCACCCTTTTTTGAATCTTGGCCTTTGGTAGAGGGAGACTTTTCCAACTTCGTTTTCTCTGTTGTGCATGCTCAACTCTAGAGGTCATTACTGGTCCTTATTTCAAAGATTTTTGCACTCTAGGATCTTGACCCCTTTCTATCAATCACCTACTATTAGTGAATGATGATTTAAATTATGTGTGTGCATTTATGTCTTTTGACTGAATCCTCAGGGATACACGTATTCACTAAATATGTATTCCATAGAAACAAGGATTCAATGTGTTTCTACAACTCTAGAACAGTATCTGCTGTGGGGCAGCATCAATAAATGCTTTTTGTTTCTATAATAAAAGAATTGAGTCATGGGGTATAAAGTGAAGGAGAGGAAAGAGTAAGAAGACATCCATGCTAATATTGTAGGTACCTGGGTGATGGGAAGGTTATTTTGTGACACAAATCAGAAGAGATAAATGGGATTCAGATGAACAGAAGATCTCAATGGGGGGAATAGCCCACCAGCATGTGGATGGAAAGGTTGGGCTAACTTAAAATATACACTAAGATGTCTTCTCAGGAAAACACCACTTGTAATGTACTGATGGAGAAAATGAGTTCTGTAAAGATTACCCAGAAAGAAAAAGTACAAGGGGTTGGGGACATAGAAAACACCAAATTTTTATAGCACTTTAACTCAAACACCATCGAGTACAGTAGTCATCGCAGAAAACTTATTTTTGTGTCAGTGAAATTCATATTCTTCACAAATATCTCTCGCAATAAAAACTAATTAAATATTAATAGAAATTTTTTGTGTAAATAAAAAATAAAAGCTTATGAAGACATCCAAAAGCAAATCACAAAATAGGCATTAATAGGATGGACTCTTGTAATTCACTATAAATCTATTAAGATTCAATAAAATGTACTAGGTCTAATTCTGGGCTATCAAATTTAAAGAGATTTTTCTTGCTAATTTGCTTTTGGAAATGGGCATCCAAATGTTTTCCAGGTTGGTCTCAAACTCCTGGACTCAAGCAATCCCCTATTCAGACTCTGGAGTACCAGGAACTATAGGTATACACTTGTACAACTGCCTCTCTCGCCAGAAATTGTTGACAAGTGAGAATTCCTTTGCTTGTCAAGATAAAGTGAAATAATCCTACTGTATACAATTTACAGAAGCAAAAAATTGAACTGGCCATGCATGGCTTAAAGGTATTTACAGATGCTTATTGCTTTTTGTTTCAAAAACATCTGTGAAAATTGTTTCCTATGCAAATAAAATATTAAGAATTAAGTACAATTAAGTAGCTAGTATATCCAATAAAAATTGCATGAATGAAAGCATGCAAACAGTTAACTGTATATCCATTTGGCAAATCACTAATATTCATGACTTTAGGTTAGTTAGCCAAATAGCAAAAGGGGAAAACAGCACAATATAAACATGCAAAGTTAATGTAGTGGTTGATACATTGTGTCCCCGGCCGCGCACTTAGGGCTGGTAGAAGTCCCGCCCTGGGGCACAATTGGTTCTGCCCCCCAGAGTGACTCAGCACAGAGACTATATAAAGGGGCTGAGAAAGTAGTCATCTTCCACTTCGTCGGAGGAACTTCAGTCTTTGCATTCGGCCTGGACTTCATCACCTGGCTTGCAGCGCAGACTCTTCACCTCTGGCTTGGATACTTCACCTTCCATCGCAGACTCTTCAGCATCCGTCACAGACTCTTCCCTTGCAGACCCGTCAGCTGACGAATAGAGACTTGCACGGAGCCCAGCAGTGAGCTGCAGACCTTGGTTCTGAACTCCTCAGTCTGGGGTGTGCAGACGCCCTCTGCACACTCCCCCATCTGACTCTGCGGCTGACTGTTGTAAGCCAATCTTGTAATTCCTTATACATTGTATTTCTTGTGTTAATATCTGTTCCTTATATTTTATCTGTTCCTCGAAGTAAAACCCTGACCAATACAGTTAACCTGAGTAAATAATCTTGGTGGAAAATGGTGAACTGAAAAATATGGGTCTAAAGCAAAAACATTATTTATTTCTCATTATGAATAGATATGAAGTATAGTGGGAGTACCTGGTTTATGGTCTAATATGTTATGAACTGGGCATCTACAGGGATGAAAAATTTTAGGAGAACTTCTTTCATTTCGGGATCTTTTTATTTTTCACACTTGGTGGTTGATTAATGCACACATTACTTTTACAAGACAGGTCACTTAATTGTTTTGCCTTTTGTCACTATTTGATGACATTCTCTTGGTTTAAACTTTTTCAGAGGGGCCCTTAAAAGGAGGCAAATAATCTTGGAGAAAGATAGTTTATCTATTTTTGCCCTGGGAAAAATAAATATGCATATATATTCATATCCCCTAGGAAAGCTTCTAAGGAGAAACCCCCTAATAGTAGTAGAATGTCTTCTTTAATGTGGAGGACAAATTCATTCTTTCCTAGGTGACTTTATTTATGCAAAACTTTGTTAAGATCCCCTTACAGCTCAAGGTAAGTCTGGGAACTCTAATGTGCAAATAATGAGGCCACATTTTTGTTTCAGAGGATATATTCATACAGAACCTTATTTCCTTCTAGTAAATTCCATTTACCACAATAAAACTTATTGTTACCTTGCCCTTCCCAGGTGGGTCTCTGCACACAGTACGTGCTCAGCAAATGTTGCTGACTAAATTGCATTAAGGATTGAAGTGAAGTGTTGTGATTATTTTCATTTGGTTGCCATAGAAACAGCAGGAAAACCTATTGCTGAAACCAACCTCTTCTCATTGTCTTCCCCAGGGAGAAGGACCCCTGAGGGGTAGAGGACAAGTATGCTGAGATCCTACTGAGAAGCCCTTCATTGACCCCTGCCCACAGTACATTACCAGAAAGGATTTTATCTTTCTAGGCTTTGTTTCCCTAACTAGATTATATATTTCAGTAGGAAAAATGATTTTTTTATTATCCACACTAAGCCTATGATTTACAGATTTTTTTTCCCTCCAATCCTCACAAATAGAGGGAATTATTTCTATTTTTACAAAGGGAAAGTTTTCAAAAGTTTACTAAGTTCTGGAAAGGTATAAGGCCAGGAAATAAGCCTTAGTTTGTTGGTTCCAGCGAATTAATAACAACCAAATGGCAGGGATGGGGAATACAATGTTGGTGTCTCTACAGTTTTGACTGATTAGGTAACTGAGCTTTCTAGGGATTCCGTTGATTCCTAGACCAGAGCTCTAGCAGGGAGCAAGCAAATGGGTGATTAGAACGGAGAACTGATTTTCCTTAAAAAGCTGTGAATGTGTATTAAAATACTTTTTAAAAAATATAGATATTAGATGCTGTTTCTGATCTTTACTCATCAAAAATCATCAGCAAAAGAGATCTGATACACAACAAAAATAGCTTTACTGATGTGCTACAGATAGATGTGTGTAAAGCTTTGTTTGAAATTCTTTGTATGTTTTCCTAATGTATAGTTGTGGGTTGCCCTTTATTTTATGTACATCAAGACTATATTTTTATACATCTAAATAGATAAATTATTATGTATTCCTGGTGCATGTCCAGCTGTGTAGCACCTCTTTTGTCTTTACTAATATGCTTGACAATAAAACTATATTAAACATATTTAAAATATAAACTAAAAATCCACACAAATAAAATCGATAAACCTTGCCAAGTTGATTTGTCATCCATTCAAAATAAGAACTACTACTCTAGGAGACTGATTATGTATGAGCAACCATAGAAGGTTCTAAGTGTTAGTTAAAATATTTCTTCAAATGTTGACCTATTTGCCAGGCATGGTGGCACACACCTGTAACCCCAGTGCTTGGAAGGCTAAGGCAGGAGGATTGTTGCAAGTTCGAGACCAGTGGAGCTACAAAGTGACCTCAAGGCCAGCCTACACTGCATAGTGAGATTCTGACTAAAAGGACAAATAAAAAAAAGACCTAATTTTTTTTACCTAAAATTTAGTACTATAGATTTTTAAAAATAACATCTACATGATTAAATTATCATCAAAGTACTAAAAGTGGTGTATATATCAGCATTACAAGATAAGAGAGCAAGTTTGAGATAAATAAGAAAAACTAAAAAACACAAAGTGACATGGTTGGTTTCAACATATTTCTGTACTGACTTTGAATTTTATATAAGTGTGTTAAACAATGGAGAAAAAAAATATTTTGAGAAGAATATATTTATTGGGGAAAATAAAATTCCTATCAAAGAGAAGGACAGGAGGAGGACCTGAGCTGGTAGTCCCCCTGGAGAAAAATGTTTTTCTCCAAAAACATTGGCAAAATCCTAATTTTATTTATTTATTTTTTATTTATTTATAATATATTTGATTGTTACATGGTCTCACTACACAGCTCCGACTCATAGTGATCCTTCTGTTTTGAGCCTCCCCAGTGCTGGGATTACAGGGATGCCTGTAATATATGCCACCAAGCCCAGACTCTGTGAACTGCTCAGCCAACCTGGGGGGTGAGGCCTGCACAGCATGTGGTGCTGGGGATCAAACTGCAGTCCCTGTGCTTGCCTAAGCTTGCCTAAGCAGGCACTGTAGTCCACTGACCTATCTTGATGGCCCTAAAATGATAATTCTGAAAGGTGTTTAATAGTTTATCAGTCTGGCAAACTTATAAGGAAAGAGATACCCCACTTAAACTTGATAAATCAAGGCAAAATTAACTAGACCATTTGTAACTGTGGCAAGGGAATATGCAAAACTCTAGTTAGAGTTTATTATATCAGAGAAAGATGGGGATTTGCACCGCTTAATGGCAAAAGCATCCAGGGCTCATTGAGACGAAGATACTGAAAGAAGTAAGTGAAGCGGGTTCTGGAGAGGAGCGAGATTCAGGGAGCACATGGTGGCTCAGGAAGTAATACCAAAAGGGACACCTGGATTTTGCTCTCTCACCATGTGATCCTCTGCTTACCTGTCAGATGGGACAATTCAACCAAACAAGTGAGGTAAGGGCACTTTGTTGTGATTCAACATGCCCTACTCAAAAATGCAGCAAAGGTGACTCAGTCCGAAGGTTTCAGGGTCCAGCAAATTCAAGTGTGATGAGGAATTGGGGAACTGCTGAGATCCAGATTTCAAAGCACAGATGTGCAAGAGTGACTCTCCAAATTGACGTCAGGGTGGGACACAATGTAGTAGCTATCTAAGTAATAGGGCAGACAAAACCAGAAATAGTTAAGATTATCATCCAGTTACAGAAGGCAAAATAAGAAACGAACACTTTTCATTGGTTTACACTTCCAGTGTCAATGCAGATTTAATCAAATGCAGATTAAATCTGAAAGATACAATAGATACTGTGACTAGGAAAAGAATCTGTTCTAAAGGATGGAAATACTGAGATGAAGACAGGAGAGGGAGGGAGCGGGGAAGAGATGCGTCTGTGTTTGCAGCATGGCTTGGATAATTGCCCTGTGGATTTCTGCTGGTGTACAGAAAAGAGCAGTTCATTCTTAAACTTTTTTCTCTTCTTAATTTCCTATAATTTTTTTCTTTTTAAAAAAATTTTTCATGCATAGATTTAGTAATCTAAATCTAATTTGAAGACACTATGTGATACAACGAATATTGTCTAATTTGTTTTATTTTATTTTATGAGAGTCTGTATAGTTTCTAAAGTTTTTTATTGTCATTATTTTGCATTCTCTTTAAAAAATAAAAAAATAATATCAATCAAGAATGAAAAAGGAGAAAAGTGAATTAGTGTAGGAGGGAGGGAGATGACAAGAAAGGGGATTTAAAAAAAAGAAACAGACTACATTATATACACATTCCAACTCTCCAATATGACTGTAAAATATATGCACTGCAAACATGTACTAGCAAATAAAAAATAAAATAAAGAAAATGCATAAAATAAAACAAAAAAGGAATATATTGAAAACTTTAAAAATCAGACACAAGGGCTGGGGAGATGGCTCAGTGGAATAGGCACTTCCTTGGCAAGCGCAAGGGCCTGAGTTCAATCCCCAAAAAATAAAAAAAAATCAGACACAAAGCAAAGTCTATGAACTATTCATGATTTATAGAGAAATATCTTCCATCAAATCATTATCAATACATATCATGTTTCCCAAAATAATAGTGAAATCACAATGATAAATAATAAGGTTTTAAAGACAATGGTTAGAATAGACTATTGCAGACCTTTACAGGAAACACCGGACACAGTTTGCCAAAAGTTGATCAGAACAATCTCCATCTGAGAGGTAAGAAAGACAGGCAGTAAAAGTAGCAGGTGTCATTGCCACTTCAGGAAGTCTCACTCAGTGCACTTGGCTGACGTTTTAGCTGGCAGCCCTGAGAAATTCTGCACCTGACTGTGCCTGCTCTATCTTCACATGACAGGTTAGAATTATTGGAGAGTCAGTTTTCCTGAAATAATCTCAACCAATTGTACCTGATGAGAGTTGATAGATAACTCATGAAGCTTTCTTATCTTTCATGTAGGATGATATCTCTTACCCTGACCCCTGTGTTCTCCAGAAATAAGTAAGCTCCAGTAGTTCACAAGGACTCTGGCTGACCGCATACCTTACACTGGCTTGTGTTGCCTCCTATGTTACTGTTCCATGTTGTTTCCTGGGAACACAATACCAATAAACCAAGTTAACTTGAATCCTGATGTTTTTAAAGCAGACATACTGTATGGTATTAACATTAATTTTTCAAATATCTGTACTATATATAATGCACAATCATTGAACAAGCCTTCTATTGCCTAATATATTTGATCATTTTCAGTGAATTGTATGTAATTATAGGGAAGAGGTAGCTTAGAGGAGATGTTCACATATTAAAAATACTAGTCTTAGGCCAGTGAGATAGCTCAGTGGACTAAGCACCTGCTTAGGCAAGCAGAGGGCCTGGGTTCGAGACCATCCCGGCCCAGCCCCCTGGGCGAGCTGAGCCAACCACTGAGACCAGGCGTGGTGGTACACACCTATAATCCCACCGCTGGAGATGCTGAAAACAGGAGAATCACTGTGAGTCTGAGCTATGTGGTGAGACCCTGTGTCAAATACATTTTTAAAAAGAAATACTATTCTTGAATCCCTCTCAGCTTTCTACTTATGTATATTCGGTGACTTAATGTCACTAAATCTTTATTAGGTTACTAAATTAAAATATAGGAAAAATGCTATGGACTTCATAAATATGTAAGATTTCTATCACTATAACAAATATTTGAAATGAATAACAAAGTGAAATGATGCATTCTGTCCTCATTGTTTTGGTAGTTATAACCCACAATCAGTGGTTCCTGTTACTTTAAGCTTGTGGTCAGGTCATGCATCATGTTTGGAACACATGGTGTAGAACACATAACTGCAGAAAAAGAAACAGCCCTTGTCATAGCTGGGAACTGAAAGAATAAAGATGAAGAAGAAAAAGGCAGTGGGATCCCATGACCCCTTTCTAGGACCTGCCTCCAATGATACAAACACCTCCCAGCACCTCTTAAAATGTGCACAGCTTTCTAGCAGAACCAAGTGGAGAGCCACATCTCTAATGCACAGGTCCTTGGAGGACAACCAAGAAAACACATTAGCAACAGAGATACTGTGAAGACTAAATGAAATGAACTGTATACTTATTATACTACTTAGGACACGGCAAATACTGTGAATTAATATAGCCAAGGTTTTAACATTTTAATCAACTTTAACTGTACATCTCTTTTAAGACAAGCAACTTATACCTTGGCTCTACCTAGCAACCCTCTGACTACCTAAATCTAAACCCTGAATTCGGTGTTGAAAAAAGCTTCTGCCCTCATTACAGACTGACTCCCTGCCCTCCCCTGACACCTTTCAGTAATTTGGTTGCCAAGCACAAGTGAACCACTACTTATTTCGTAATGAAAGATTAATATTTTCTCTTTGCAGGAATTTTCCGACCACCGTAAGTTTCTTTATCTTACACAAATCTTCAAGGAAATAATTATAAACCCACTTCACCTCAAGTGTCTCTACCTTGCAAGTTGCCCCCATCTTTGCTTGAGTTTACATCAGACTAAACATGCATTTAAAATTCTTGGTATCTCTTGGATATGGTAATTAGGAAATATGAAGCCAGGGCGTTTGTCTCACTGTTAAGAATGGGAACTTGCTGAGATTTAGGAAGAGACATCAGTGCTTTATTCACCTATAATGAAAATAACTCAATATAGTTCAATAGTCCATAACAGTAGTGAGTGACCAGCACAATGGCAAATGTCTGAAGTTGTTGACTTGAGCCTTTTACAGCTCAGCATATAATATGGCCTTACTTTTTATACCTCACGGTTACACTTTTCTGTTGGGTAGTTAAGACCAAGTTAAAGCAAGAGGTACGTAAGTAAAAGTGTCACTTTTGTACGTGACAAGGTCAGTAAAATACCCTCAGGATGTACCCTGGAACCATGTAGAGCACCTTGTAGATCTTTTGACAGTGTCAGCCATCTGGATGAGTCACAGCCATTGCTTGACCAATATGTTCTCTCTGAAATCCTGAGAGAACTTTTTCTCTCTAGGTGACTCTCCTTAGACATACTGTACATCACCAATCACTTTCCTCTGTGGCTCCATAATCTCCTTGATCAGAAAATTTGGGACACCACTTAGTTATAGGATGTCATAGTAGAGGTTCTCTTATGTCCTGAGTCCTCTCTGACCTTGGAGGGCTAAGGCTGAAATATTGCCTACATTAGGCTTCCCTCTCCCCACGTGGAAAGCTGCGCCTCTATGGGCACATTGATAAGGAAAACAGAAAAAGTTTTTAACTCTGTTTCCAACTCTTGCAGCTGTGTACCATTCCCAGTTAGTGCAGATGAATGTGGCTACTCCAGTTTCCCATGAGGAGGCTTGGCCAGGGCTAGCACACATCAGGTGTCCCTGTTTTTGCTTCCAGCCCCTGGCACCAGGTCTCATAGCTGAAACTTTCAGGTTCTGAGGAGTAAACATGCTAACCAGTTTATCATGACAACCATTTAAGCCAAAATCATATTTGTTTTTCTCTGAACTATACCAAGACCATGAAATACTAAACTTTCCTTCTGAAATAGACATCTGCCTTAGGGATCAATTAGATATGATTTATGTCCAAGGTAAGTCTAGGAAATAGTGGAAGGGATAATATATGAGCAATTTTCATTTAGTGTGGAAGTAAAGGTGACCCTTTCAGGGATAATTGCAAATAATCTGAAGAAGCCATTCTGAAATTAAAAGGTTATCTCAGTTCAATTTTAACTATGTTCACGTAAAGGTATAAAAAATAGTTACTTAATGAATATATTACATCAAGACTAACTCAATTAAAATCTTTGATGGTACATGAGCACTTTCACTATCTAGTCAATATTTTAATCTTTGTCAATTTCTCAAAGGAATTTTAATAACTTTGCATTTTATAAGGGCACTATCTGAACTTTTAAGATTTTCAGACTTTAAAAATTATATGCAACAATTAACTATGAGAAGTTTATTGAGAGTGGGCTGCTGCTTCATGGATAGTAAAGATTATTTTGATGATTTTCTCTCTCTAGGGAGATTTTAATATCTTTTTGCATGGTTACCTAGTGATGAATTATTAATTCCATTAATTAGGAATTATATTAGAGTAAAATTTTTTAAAAAGAGTATTTTACTCTATATTTCATCTCTGTAAAGTAGTTTAAGCCAAGACAGGTGTTATAATGTCTTACATGGTGCATAATTCATGGCAAATAATCAGACAAAAATTGCAATAAAATTATAATTTGTGACAATAGTAACAGGATATTTGCTTTTATCCTGCTCATTTTATTTTGAATAGTTTTGTTGTTGTTATTCATTACAACCCTTTATATGGTCATCTTTTTAAAAGAGAATTGAAAAGAACATAATAAAGATAATGTAGAAGTCATAACAAGATAATAGGAAATTAACAATGGTTCTTATGATTGAGATGAGGAAAAGAAACAATAAAGGAAGGAAAAAGTTACATTTAAGCATATAGACAGGATCACGTATATAATTGCACTTCTAATTTCTGCTGGTCTACTGAAATGAGTGATTAATGTTTAATTTTCTCTCTCCTTTTTAATTTTTACAATTTTTCTGACCCATTTTGCATGCCTAGATCTGGTAATCTGCACAAGTAATTTGAAGATAACAACAGGCAATATAACAACCATTGTTGAATTCCTGTTATTTTGTGTACTGAAATTCTGCATCATTTCTATATTTTTTAACTATTTTTATTCTCTTTAAAAAATAAAAAAGCAAAAAAATAAAGTACTTGGAAGGCATGGCTAGAAGACTTCACGTGGTTGAAGTCTTCTATTCATCAAATCTCAAGGCCTCACCATTTTTTCTTTCTGAAAGCGAAGAAATCTCACTTTATATCAGACTGGGGGCTCCAAAATATCAGGGAAATTTCATTTTACTTAAAAACTAGGCTTGCTCCTGGCCTATCATTAGTTCTACACTCCTACGACCAAAGCCATCACAAGACAGCCCCATATTCAAAGACAAGAAAAACAGCTCATCTTTTGTCGGCAAATGTTGGAATTTGTGATCAGCCTTAATAGTATGACTCACCCTTTCTGCATCTGAATGCAACCTAGATGGACAGCAACATGATGTGAATTTTGCTCTATTTTCTGTTCTTTCCATTTGGTGTTTGTTTCTCAACATACTTGGAACAATTTTCATCTATCTTCCAATAAATTCCACAGAAACGAACAATATATACTTTTTACATGTTGTCTCAGTTACTTTTCTCCTATTTCTGAGACAAAACACATGACACCCAAAATTAAGGAAGGAAAGGTTTATTTAGCTCACAGGTTGTGGAGGTCCACTGCATACTCAGCTAGCTCCAAGGCACAATGGCACAGGGTACAGCGTAGTAGCTCATAATGGTGGAAAACAGCAAAACAACAAGAGCAAAGGGGAGGGACAGCCAGAGAGGCAGAGAACAATCTTCCCTCTCTCCCTCCCTTATATTGCATTCAGGCTATCCACCCCAGGGCCGATAATCCCAGCAATGGACTATAACCCACCCCCCCTCCAATGGACGATGAAATAATCACAAACTCTACAAGCCTGCCCATGACTGTGTGAGGCTTTGAGGGGACAACTGAACACAAACCATAACAAGAATATATAATTTTATTTTTGTCTGAAACTCTAACAAATTCTTTACCTAAAAGAAATGTGGTGAACTGTATCTCGGCTCTCTGATTTCTGAGCGTCTTCCCTAGCATGTCCAATGCCAGGTTGGCTCTCTGACTTTTGAGGGATCCTAGTCTCTACAGTCAGGTCCACGTAGTCAATCAGGCATTCTTGCGTGGTTGGATTAATCTTAAATAGCAGTGCAGCTATGCCAGTACCTTAAATCGACAAGCACTCCTGCTAAATTCACTAATTTATGCTTTAAAATTGAACAAATCTATAGGACCTTATCAAGAGAAAATTGCTACCACTAATTGGTACTAATAGTGGTGGGTTGAGTTTTTTGTTTTCTATCTCTGTTCCATTACTGTGGGCCATTTTTTATTGCCAGATAAGGAGAACATTTTCAAAGATTTTTCCCAACAGCTGATTTCGCTCCAATGAAAACAAACAGGGCGTATTTAATAAAAGGAAAAGCCAATACTGAGTGGAGAACCTCGGCCTATGTATTAAAATAGTAGATAAAATTCGTTTTAAATTATGTTGATTATCATGTAAATGATGGAATATAAATGATCTCAGCAGAACAATAAATATATTATTTAGGAATGTAAGCATTTATTCTCTAAACAGTATTTATTTCTTTGAATCTATGGACACATGCTTCATCTTTCTCTTTCAGTTTTTTAAAATATGTTTAGATGTTTATTGAACCTATAATTTCTGTATGAATTTCATCTCAAACACAGAAGTAGAAGAGACAAGTTATCCTTATAAAATTTTAGTTAATGAATTATAAAGATAGTACGCCATCATTTTGCAAACACTTAAATAAATTACTAAAAAAGTAGTAGTTATAAGCAGCTGATAATATCACAAAAAGAGAAGAAATACATTGTACTATTCCAGCAAAAAATATGTGAAACACTTAGGCAACAGTCTGCCAGAATAATTAAACTTGAATCATAGACTAGACTTAACTACAATTAACAAGAAATGCAGGCAACAGAGAAACATGACAAATGACTTCATGGAGTTTCAGTCTGCATAATCTAGGCCATAAAGTCCTACAAAAATGCATTTTAAACTTTAACATACATATACAATATCTAAAGACCTTGTTTAAAGATAGATTCAGGCTAGGGGTATATATATAGCTCAGTGGCATAGTACCTGCCTGGCAAGCACAAGGTTCTGAGTTTAATTCTAAACTCAGGGGTACAAAAACAAAAACAAATAAACAAAAACCTGTTTGGCTTCTTCACTGACAAAGATCATATATGAAAATATATTAATGTTTGTAGGTTGATCACCTTTGTAAAGTTTAGATAATATATCCTGGAGGAAAATTGATGGAGTCATGCATATTTTAAAATTTTATTTTTACACTCTAATAGGCTAATATAAGTAATAGAGTCTGAAAAATAATTTCTTCTTCATTTTTATCCTGATGTCTTTATAAGCACTTTTCTATGACGACGTCCTCTTGCCTGTCATTGAGCAGGTGTGCTCTCCATGCCAATTGAATGTCTTTCCATTGCAGTTTAAATGAGCGTATAATAAGTGATGAATCTGAGTGGACATTAAGTTTTAATTAACTGAATGGGATAATTAGATGTGGCTAACTAGAAGGAGGTACATGCACATAAATAAAAAATAACTTTCAGGATAGTAATTTAGTTCTTGGATTCTAATATATATACAACATAATATACAAAGGGCAATTCTAAAATGTAAGACAAAAATGTAAATGTATAGTCACCGTAATAATTTAACGCAGATATTGGAACTGCAAGTTATGTATCCTAAAAAAATTTCATTTTGGAGTAATGCCATTATTAAATCAGTTTAAAAATAAGCGTAGCAGATTAACACAAATTTGATTCACCTAATTTATTTCATATATTGATCTCCATACTTTTCCTGATTTGTTCATCTAATTACACTCTCTGGATAAATGGAGACTCAGGGGTAAAAATACGCAAGAACAAATTAAGACAACAAAAGTGTATTTTTAATCCTTCTTTCATACATCTGCTTCTAACATTCTGGGCTACGAAGAAGGGGGCAGGGAGCACATGGACCGTATAGCTACATAGTGAATTTATCAATCTGCTAAATCCCACAGGATCTCTAACTCTACTTCGCTGCAATACCTTATGCCTGATCTCAAGCAGCAAAATGAGATTCACCGCATTCCTGGAATCTTGTAGACTAATGAAAATTCTGGTGTGTGTTGCTGGGAGAGGTAATATTGTCAACTTGAATACCACCAAGGGGACAAAACGCCTCCCATTTGGGCTGCTGAAAAGTGTTCAATTGAGAGACAAGATTTGGGAGCTGTGTTCTGTGCGACCCCTTCTTCTCTGACAGCTTCCTTTGTGCCCTTCAGGAAGTGAGTAGACTGGCTTCACCACACTCCCACCATGATGGGCTCCTGCCTTGGAGCCGATAGACCACACATTGAAACCTCTGAAAACGTGAGCACAAATAAACCTGTCCTCCTTTAAGTTTCAGGTGCCAAGTATTGGAAAGCTAAAGGGTGTAGCTCCAGAGGTCCATCCAAAACTTTCCCAAAGACCTACTCGGCCAGGCACGTTAGGCCTGAGAAATGCAGGAAGACAGAGATAAAGAAGAAAATCGAACCGAAGTAAGGACAGTGTAGGTGCCATTAGACAGATGATTAAAGGTCGTAGGACCTGAAGCGTGGACCCTACACTGGAACATTTCTTGACCTTCTGTACATTTGGGAGCTGGCAACACAATGCAGCACACGCAGGATGCTGTAAGGCCATGGTTCCGAGACATCCTCACTCACGGCTCATAGCCAGCACTCAAACAAGCCGCGTTTGACTACATCAGTCGTCACCCGCGGCTGTTCTTCCCAGCAAAATCCCTTAGTGCAGGACTTTCCTCATCTTCCTATTCATGAAAAATCCTCACCTTTTGCAGTGCATAGAAAGAAAATAGTTCCAGAAATACTCTTTTAAATCCAAGGTTGAATTTTTTTAGGATGTAAGTACAGCATTTCCATAACTATTAATTCAGGTAAGTAAGACTATGAGGGACAAAATTATTATTATTATTATTATTATTATTTTCGGAACTGGGGATTGAACTCAGGCCCTCGCGCTTGCCAGGGAAGCACTTACTCTACTGAGCGGTCTCCTCGGCCCCAGAAATGCAGGGTTTTTTTGTTTGTTTTTGGTGTTGTTATTGTTGTTTTGGCAGAACCAGGGATTGAACTCAGGCCTTTGCATTTGCCAGGAAAGTGCTTATTCCACTGAGCCATCTCCCCTGCCGTTGGGACAAAATTATTTTAATCAATAAATAATTTTTACTTTGAAGGCCCATTCTGGAACACCAGAGGAAGAAAGTTCCTAAAACATTTATTGAATTTGCATATATTTATAGTATATAAGTATAGCATATATTTATAGTATATAAGTATAAATGAATTAATACCTTTTGTATAATTCAAGGCTTCCATTCCTAAGGGAAAGAAAATGTTAAATTTTGATTATGTTTAATACTTTAAGGATGTTAATGAAATGACAATGATTTAAGTGTTTAAAATTTAAACAAAATCCCCACTTTTTTTCTAGATGACAGAATTACATAAGGCAAATTCTATAAAATTTTAAAAATTCATGCCTTCTTTAAATCATAAAGGGCATTATAATTACCCATTGGTGTGTGTGTGTGTGTGTGTGTGAGAGAGTGTGTGTACCCCTGTGCGCTTAGGACAGGGTCTTAGCAGGCAATGCAAGCTGGCCTTGAGCTCACTCGGTAGCCCACGTTCGTCTCAAACTTGCAACAATCTTCCTTCCTCAGCTTCCCGAGTGGTGAGATGAGTGTAGGTGCACAATCAAACTCAGTTTATAATTTTTATCTGTTATCAATTTTCTCATTTAACCCATCATTAGCATTTTTTCTTATTTTCAAATACAAACATGGATATATATTTTCGTCTTCAAGTCCCAATACATTTTCTTAATTCTCCAGGAGGCAAAATTGAATATCGTAGAGCTATACACAATCATTTCAAGATTTTATTATTCATAGCCTCTTCCAGCTCTTGATATTTTTCCCCTCCTGTGCAGGTTCATTTACTCCACGTTTGTTTGTGTTCTCTTTTAGTCTCTGTAGCTGGCACCTTCCAAAGATTTCCCATTCCTATGCGCTTCATAAGCCCATTTCCATTAGTCACACTTACTATTCTAAATATTAATTTGCCTTTGAATTAAAGAGTCTCTCTTTCTAATTTATATCTGCAGTGGTTGGCAATGGGATGAAAATGAAATGTTATTGAAATCATTTGTGATGTCATTTGTTTCTTAAAGAAAAGATGTAAGGACAGAGGAGAGAAGATAATCCTTAACAGAACACTTTCTTTAAATGTTTAGCATAGTGAAAGGTCATAATGTCTTCTGAAGAATATACAGACATGGATATATAAGCTGAAAAACAGATTTTTGAAAAACATCTTTTTAAAATGTATTTGGTACAAGGTCTCACTACACAGCTCAGATTCATAGCGATCGTCCTGTTTTCAGCCTCCCCAAGGCTGGGGTTACAGGCATGTGCCACCACACCCAGACTTGGTCACCAGCTCTGCACACCTTGGGGGCAGCATGCATGACTGGGATTGAACCCAGATCCCTGTGCTTGCCCAAGCAGGTGCTCAGTCCACTGAGCTATCTTGCCTGCCTGAGGGCATCATATAAAAAGAGGTCTCAAACACGTGCACAAATCTATAGTAATGCTTACTTCAGATAAAGGTTCCAGGATCTCAATTTCAGAGAGAGAAAGCATAAGGTATATCTGAAGTACGGTGCTGAAATATCCTGGAAAACGGTACAGGGTGGTCAAAATAAAATTGCCCTCTAATTCTACATTGTTCTGGAGTAGCAGATACTGACATTAATATGTAATATGTTATTCTGTTATTTTAGAATAAAAATAATATAAGACATCTGTGCTAAATTTTAAGGTTAACATTTTAAAAGATAATAAAGACAATTTCAAATCCAATAAAGGAAACAGACTTCGATAAGTCTTCATGACTTCATTAAGAATGCAGTAACATTTACAGAGAAGGAGAATATTGTATAATTATTTTAAAGACAGTTACTACATAATTCTTAGAAGCACATTTACTAGAAACATTTTAAAAGTTAAAATTTTATATATTTAATAACAAAGCTCCATAACTTGTTAATCAAAAATTAGCCTATAATCTTAGTGATAGCTTTTACCACATCTTTTATATTTGTTTTTTGTTGGTGGTGTTGGTGGTGGTGTTGGTTTTTTAAATGTATTTAGTACATGGTCTACAGGGTCTCACTACACAGATTGGACACGTGGAGATTTTCCTGTTTTCAGCCTCCCAATCACTGAGATTACAGGTGTGTGCCAACATGCCCATTCTCAGTCATGGCTTAGTGCGCACCTGGGGCGGGTCCAGCATGAGAGGCCAGGGATCAAATCCCTGCCCCTGTGTCTGTCTAAGCAGGTGCTTTAATCCGCTGAGCTGACACTGAGACAGTAAATGAGACTGAGCACAGTGGCACACGCCCGTAATCCCAAATCTTGGGAGGCTGTGAACAGGCGGATTACTACATATCCGATTCTGAGATCCTGAACACCCTGCCTTAACATACTAAATAAATAAATAAATAAATAAGCAAACAAATAAATACAAATTAAAAAATAGAAGACTAAAAAAAAAATCCACAGAGCCTTCTGGTTGACCCTTTTATATTTGATCATTTAAAATTAAAATGTATAAAAATGTTTATCATATCAATAAAGTTTCACATTTTCTTTTCAGTTGACCTATAATTAGCCCTTACAATCACACCATCTATAATGTTAAAATAAGCATCTCAAAAATACCTAGAATATTTTCAAATGTTTTTCATGCATTTAATCCCATATGCCCCAACAAATAATGCACAATCATTATATAGGCACAAATAAGCCCCACAGTAATAATACTATTGAGGTCCAGTTTATTAATTAAACTTAACCAGATATGCTAAATAATTTAATATTGTATTATTAAAAACAATTTTAAATCCTCACTTATAAAGTTTCAAAATACGAAGTCTACATCTTAAAGTCACTAGCTGTTCAAATAAAACTTGATGTTTCAGATTTCAAATACACAATAAGTGTGATGATGTTTATTGCTTCTATTTTGCAAAGATGGAATTCTTATGTGAAAGTGTTTAGAACCTATTACGTGGCAGGTGTTTTTTTTAAATTTTTCTCATGCTATTTCTATAGCTTAATATGTATAAGCTAAAGTTAATATTATTACTGAATTATAAAATAAAATATGCATGTACATGTACCTATGTTTCACCCAACCATTACAGCTTTAACTGCATATACGTATGTCATATCTTACATTAATTTATTTGCCATAATTTTTGATTACTAGGAATTCTTTTTTTTTTATGTTTTTGGTGCAGGATCTCACTACACAGCTTGGATTTGTAGTGATACTACTGTTTTCAGTCTTCCCAGTGCTGCGATTACAGGCATACGACTCCACTCCAAGTCTCAGAGGCCAGCTCAGAGCGCCCAGGGGCATGGTGTCTAGGAATTCTTGAAATCCTTGTGTATCCTTTCAAATTTGTTCAAATAATCAAAGCTATTTTGACTATAATAGATTCTTGTCTTTTTCATTTAAGTTTTACAATTCACTTGCCAGTTTTTAGCAACTGCATGTAGGGAATTTAATTTTGATGAATTAAGTTTGTAGATCTTTGAGGTATAATTAAATTAATGAAATGACTGCCTTCAGTCAATAAATAAAGTATGCCTCTCTGTACTTCTGCTTTTTAAAATTTTTGTTTCAATTTTCTATCCAAGTCTTACACAGATTTGGTTATTTATTTTTATTTCATGTATTTTAACGCTATGCTGAATGTTCCTTGCTTTGGATTTAAAAAATATGCTAAACTTATCATCTTAATCATAGTGAAGGCACTTTTCGTGAAGATAGTCATATTTACATTCTTTGACATCTCTCACATCTCAAAAACATTTGTTCCTCACAAACTGGACACTGTAATCATCAAAGAGCTCCTCTTCCTTTCCCCTCCACTAGCCCTGGCACTGTCATGCTGGTCTCCTTTCCATTACTTGTGATATATGCGTATCACAGCTTATGCACTCTGTCAGAGATCTTCAGGCTGTTCCACTTTGTGACAATTTTAATAATACTGTCATTAGGATGAGCTCAGAAAAAGAGACGAATTAACAATTAAATCTGAAGAAAATCTGAAGAGTGTGTCATTTCTGTTTTATTACTATAAAAAGAAAAGAAAAACAATTTCAAAACAAGATAATAGGACAGTACCAGTAATTAGTATGTTGAGTACTGTCCTCTTCAGAGTAGTTATTAGGGTGCAAGATAAAAGCATGCAGTGATGTCCAAACAATATCAACACAAAGCATCCTTTTCAATGAACTGAGAAAAGCTAGCAGTGTATCTATCTTAAGTATCTTGTATGTATGTATGTATATATATATGTATGTATAATTAGACATACATACTTTTGCATATCTAATTATATATTTAATTTATAATTATACATATTTTTTCCTTTTCCCTTCCTTCTTTTCCCTTCTCCCATTAGTTTCTCTTTTCTTTTGAGCAGTTTCTTCCCAACTCACAATATAAGTTGTATATTTTGGGTCCTGTTTCCTTGCTCAGATTCTCACACTAGTGAGACTATACAGTGCTTGCACTTGTGGATCTAATTGTGTGCACTTATGAGTATGCTCTCAAGTTGCTTCCATTTACCTGTTGAAGTCTCCAGTTTATCCTTCTTTGTGGCTGATAAAAAATACTGCATTTTTTTATCCATTCTTCATGCAATGGGCATTTGGTATCTTTCAAAAATTTAACTGTTGGGCCAGGGAGATGGCTCAGTGGAATAAGTGCTTCCCTGGCAAGGGCAAGGACCTGAGTTCAATCTCCGGTTCCGCAAAAGCTAAGTTGAATGGGCTCTCCAAACCTATTTTTTGAGAATTCTCCATACTGAATTCCACAGTGGTTATAGCTATCTACACTCCCACCAACAGTGGAGAAGGGTTCCTTTCTTCCACATCCCCTCCAGCATTCGTTATTTGTTAATTTCTTGATGACAGCCATTCTTTCTGGAAGAAATCTCAGTGTTATATTAAATTGTAGATCATGAATGATGAATGATATTGAACATTTTTATTCATACATTTATGAAAATATTTGTATCTATTTATTAAGTGAGTATTCATCTCACATGTCCATTTTGGATTGGGTCTTTGAATTAGGGAGGCCTGATTTTTTTCAATTCTTTATATATTCTAAATATAAATCCTTTGAGAGACAACTAGCTATACATTTTTCCCATTTTGTGGGTTTCTTAAGCTTGATAATGATAAGATAAAACATAATGATAAGTTAAAACAATTTTCACACTTGAATAGATTATAAATTTTCCAGTATCCCCAAAGTACTCCCAAGTTCAAATATTCTACAAAGAGCCACTTCTTGTATTAAATTATCACCCATTCCCTTTCACTGCAGAATTATTTTGTTCAGTTTTATAATTTTGGAATACAATTCTTTCTTCTTTTGTGATTCTAGATATCAAATTCATGGCCTAGCATATGCCAGGCAAGTACCCTATCATTAAGTTTATCTCTCAGCCCAGCACCTATGTTCTTAAAGTTGAGGAATCTCTGCCTGCCTGAGAATTCCATGCTCACTTTTGCCATACTTCCTGATTTTAACAAGTAACTATCTAAAATACTCAGTTCAGATATCCCCAGCCTCCTTAAAATTTATGAAATTTCCTTGGAGTTATCTTGAACAACATCCCCTACCTTCCCCTATTTATCTTGGCTTAAGATACTCTTAGTAACAGTAATGTGGGGCACAGGCCTGGCTTGCTAGGCTTTACAATCTGCCTGGGAGGCTGCTGCAGCACACTTCTGGGTGTGTCTGAGTGTACTATGGATGCACAGCCTTGCGGACCGTGTCTGGTCCCCTCTTGTCCTTTCCCTTCTGGCACTGATCCCCTGCTCTGCTGTCTGGTCTTCATGAGCTAGTCACCTTTGTTCTGCCACAATCTCTGCTGCAACTATGTTCCTGTCTTGGAGACTTTCAACCATTCTTTAAAGCCAGAAGCTGAAGTAACCCTTCCTTCTTGTTATAGTTTGTGTCTAGTTGTCCCCTCAAAACCTCATGCAGTCATGGGGAAGGGACTTCTAGAGTTTGAGATTAACTCATGATCCACTGGGATTTGGGTCTTAGTACTTTTGGGATTATGGATATGAGTGCTACAGCCAGCCTGGGGGCTGATAGCCTCAGTGTCACGTAAGAGAGACAGACAGACAAACTTGTTCTCTGTTGCCACTGTTGCTGCTACTCCTCCCCTGGATTCTCTTGCTCTTTGCCACCACCATGAACTAATGCCTTCTGCCATGTGCCACTCTGCTTTGGAGCCAGCCATATAAAGACTCAAATCTCCAGTAACTGTGAGCTGAATAAACCTTTCCTTCCTTCATTTTGAGTGTTGAGTATTTTGTTCCAGCAATGAGAGAAGAGTAACTGAGACACTTCTCTAAGTTGTAAGTATCAGGTATTGTGTCCTAGTGAAGGGAAAAGCAGCTACTGTGGCAGGGGAGATGGCTCAGTGGAATAAGCACTTCCCTGGCAAGTGCAAAGGTCTGAGTTCAATCCCT
>NDGN011385307.1:0-11206 GCA_002564285.1 Tympanoctomys barrerae | reverse complement strand
TTGTGAGTTCACTATTGGTGTATATGCGTACTAATGACTTTTATGTGTTATTTTGTATGCTACTACACTGCTGAATTTAGGAATTAAATCTAGGAGTCTTGTAATTTTTTTTCTTTTATCTGTTATGTAGTGAACTATGTCCTTTGAAAATAATTATTTGACCTTTTCTTTGCTGTACACATCCATTATATTTCTCTCTTTTGCTTTATTACTGTGGCTATTTGCTTTTTTAAAATTTTATTTGATACGGGGTCCTGCTGTGTACGTGCGCGTGGCTTTGAACTCATAATGTAGCTAAGGCTGACTTCTAACTCTTGGTGATCTTACTGCTTTAGCCTCCTGAGTGCTGGAATTACAGGCATGTGCAACCACACTAGCCTGGCTATTGTCTTTGAGTTGAACAGTTGAACAGTAGTGCTGTTCTTCCGTAATACTACTATTGAACAATAGTAGTGATAGTAAACACCCTTGTTTTGTTCATGACTTTAGAGGGAACACTTAGTTTTTCTCTGTTTAACATGATGTTGGCAGTAGGATTGTTCTAAATTGCTTTTCTGTGATTGAGAAAAGGTCCTGTAATTTCACCACTCACAAGGTAGAGCAGGAGGATCACTACAGTTTCAAGACCAGCTTGGAATACACAGTGCAAGGCCAGGCTGAACTGTAAGGCAAGACCCTGCGTCAAAAAACTGAAGTAAGGGCTGGGAGATAGCTCAGTAGAATAAGCACTTGCCTGGCAAGCACAAGGCCCTGAGTTGAATCCCTGGTACCGCAATAAATAAATAAACGAATAAAAATAAAATAAAGTCAAAGGCTTAAAAAACAACAAGTAAATACCTATGTAAAAAGAGATAAGGTGCTTCTGTACTTATTTTATTTAGGTTTTAATTTTTTTAAAAATCATAATGCACATTGGATTTTATAAAAAAATCTAAAGGCCTTGTATGTACATGCTAAGTGCATACTCTGTAGTTAAACTATACTCTTGCCCGAATGGGCAACTTCATGACTTTTTGCTTTTAAGTAGTGAGGATTGAATCTAGTACCTTCACACTGAGCTACGTCCCCTGGCCTTTTTAACGATTTTATTTTGAGACCGTCTTTCTAAGATTCTGTGATGGTTGTGATTAAACTTGTGAATCTTCTGCTTTAGCCTCCTGCGTAGCTAGGATTCTAGTTTTGCCCCATCATTCCTGGCAACATGGTTAGTTTTATGTGACCACTTCTTCAGATTATGGTAAAAGACTACTTTCTGCTTCTCTGTAGGGTTCCTACTCTACTTGCTTTTGTTATAAACATTTGAGAAATTTTTACCCTTTGGATTTCTCTTTACTAGGTATACTACAGGCTGCTTAATTTGATGTGGCATGTTTTTCTTTTCTTCCAACAGTCTAAAATGAACAGTTATTTTTTAGTATTGTCAGATAAGGTAATATTCTGTCTTCTAATCCTGAGGTTATAGTGCAGTTACTTTGGATTTGAAAATTGCTATACGTTTCAAGTTATACATGAATATGTTGCTATAGATTATTTTTTCGGATAGATAAACCCGTTGGATCTTAATTTTATTTCCAGCTCTAAGCAGCGCAGAGCCTGTCTTTCCACATTCTGCCAACGAAATGCTGTAGGTAAATACTTATGTGTGTACAGCTCATTCCTTCTTTTTGTTCCAGAATCTAGAGAAGGTATTGTGGTTATTTAATTATGTCAAAAACATAGTTGTTTTATATTATTTGCTTTAATGTATTTTTTGTCATGACTATTGGTTGCATATCGGTACTTAAAATAGGTATTCTCTCACTTGAACATTTGATGTAGACAGTATTTGCATGTGGAGTATTAAACTGTTCACTGTATCTAGCAACAGATTGCCTTGACCTTTTTTCTAGTGCTTTGGTAAGGAAGCATTTTTCTGTGGGTATGAGTTTGCATGTAAATATTTATAAATCTCCCTGCCATTCTTTTTTTCCTGACCTCCTCAGTATGGCCAGCTTTCCTCTGCCAGTCTCCCCCATGCCCAACTGTCATGCAGCCAGCCAGGGATTGGACCCACTCAAGCTGTGAGCCGAAAGCAACCTCTCCTCCTCTAAGTTGCATGTGTCTGGTGCTTTGTCCAGTGACAGTGAAATGACTGAGACCGTATCGGCACTTAAAGTGGCTCTATTCTCACTTGAACATTTGACATGGAGAATGCTCATGCTTGAGCATATTAAATTGCTTGCTGTGGATAAAACCAAACTGATTTAATTCTCTTTCTGGTGCTATTATAAGGTAGAGTTTTTTTTTTTTTTTAAATGAGTATATGAGTATGTATTTACAAATCGTAAAATCAGATAAAAACTTAAACTTTTTCTTGAGATTTAATGCAGTAGACATTATGGTGGGTGCTTTTTATATAAACATCAGTTGATAGGAGATTATGAGGAATAAGAGTAATGGACGCAGTAAAAGAATCCCCAGTCCTTTCTGATGTGCTATTTTGAGGAAACTATTTTTTGATATGCTCATGAATTTATTATTCTCCACTAGACTATTATTTTAACACTCATGTCAAGCAAGAGTTGTCAGATACCAAATTGTGCTTCTTTCTGAAAGATAATTCAAAATATTATTGCTCTGTAATTTTCTGTGCTGTTATAGAGAACAAATGTCTGTACCAGTGTTCATTGTGCCATAGGAACTCAAGTGGGATTTGTGTTCTGAAATATCAGTCCTCAGATTCTGGGCATCCTGGTGCTCATTGCAGCTGTGTCACTAACTCAACTTTGATCTTTTCATTTTTTTCTTTTTTGGAGGGGCAGCTCTGGGGATTGAACCCATGGTGTTGTGCAAACGAGGCAGGCCTTCTACCACTGATTTATATCATCAGCTCTTTTTTATTTTGAGACATTTCTTGCTAAGTTTTGCCCAGCTAGCTTTGCACTAGTCATCCTTCTACCTTAGGCTCTTCAGTTACTAGAATTCTAGGTGTGAACCAACACATGCAGCTTTTGCACGACTTTTAAAATCTCAGTTTTATTGTCTGTAAAGTAAGGAAATAATACTATCATTATTAATTTTTATGATGATTCTGACCAATTATTTCTTAGATTTTATGCCTTAAATAAAAGATGGAAAGGATTCTTTATATTTTGGACAAGAATAAGTTGCTGTTTTAACTTAGAGATATGTTTTAAGAAAATGTGTTCCCATTTTAATTTTAATTAACATTTCAGGACCATTTGAGGGGAAGATATGATAATTCATGCTCTTAAAGTATTAGTCTCATCAGCATTCACAGTTTGAAGGAATAAAAGCTTTTAAAAATATGTTTGTGCTAGATATATTTTTAAAGAAAAAAAATCAGGCTTTCATTAACCTGAACAAATGCACTTAAATAATACAAGAGGCATAAAGGGAATGGTTAGAACAGGAGTAGTGTGACAATTTGTATTACAATTTTTGCTGTTTTTGTTACATAAGAAGTGTGGCATTGATATTCAATGACTGGACTATGACTTTTCATTGAAATTAGGCTCTAGTTTGCCCTACCATTTTGGAGCCAAATTCAATAAAAAACATGAAATAATGTTCAATTAATTATTAAATCTCTGTCCCTACTTGGGACTCTTCCTCTTAACTGTCTGGTATTCTTCTTACTCCCTTACAGTCAGGCCTGGGCTGTTTGGTGGCCCAGACTGGTGCTGAGGGCTTTCCTGTGCAACACTCTACCCCCTTCTACCTTCTCGTCTTTGTCCAAGTGTAGCAACTGCCTGGAGCTTTCTCTGCCTGTGTTTATGTCCTCTCCTCATCCTGTCTGCTGATAAAAGTCCTCCCTAGGTTTCTCATGAAGCCATTTCCTGTCTGTTTTGCCTGCACATTCTTTCCCCTTCATTGCATGTTATCTTGTGCATCTCCCTGTCATCGAAAGCATTTTACTTGATGTTGTGCTGTCTATTGTCTTTCACATCTCATCTGCTATAAACCTTGTGTTTGTGGAATATAAGGTGCTGGTCTTCTTCATTATTTTGTTCCCTTAAGCACTTAGTATAATGCCTTAAATGTACTTAGTAATTAAATAATTGAATTACTTCATTTTATAGGAAGTAGGCCTCTTATTTGATTTAATTATTAGTGATTACAGAGTATCTTGGATGTCTGGAAGTGACTTTAGGTGTTGTATCTATAGTTCTTTAAAAAGAAGCAGATGTTAACTTTCTCACAGAGATTGTTAGAGAAAATGCAAGATTTTTTTTTATTTGATTAGCTATTTAACATTTACTATAAGAAAAGCATTGGTGTGCAGTGATGTGCTTAGTACTGTTAAAAATGTAAAACAAAACTTACATTTTTCCATTCATTAATAAGATTTTTCAGGATCTGAAATCAAAAAATTATATCAAAGTATTCTTAAGTTTCTGAAATGGAATATGCAGTGGTGCTTTCAAAATAGTTATTTTCTATTGTTTTTTTTGTTTGTTTGTTTGTTTTGCCTTTTTAAGACAAGGTTTCACTATGCAGTTCAAGTTGGCCTTGGACTCACTTTGTAGCCCAGGCAGGCCTTGAACTCATAATGACTCTCCAGCCTCAGCCTTATAAATGCTGGAAGTATAGGCGTGCACCACCATGCCCAGTTTATTTTGTATTCTTATTCATTAAATCCTTCTCTTTGTCCTTCCTAGAAGATATTGATAAGGTTTGTTATGATATGGAACTGGTCCCTTTGTAATTTTTTGTCAGTTCTAAATGTGTACTAAAAAAAAAAAGTTGGACTACAAAATAGTCAGCTGAGTACAGAGACTTCCCATTCACAGTGATATAGTCACTTTCCAGAAACCTGGCTGCAGACAGCTCAGCTTTCTCAGTTGGCTTCAGAAACTCAGAGATTTCTAGAGCAGTAAGGCACCCTGCTTGTTGCAGAAGATCTACTAGTGAGGAACCGCCCCCCCCCCAAAAAAGCACAAATCTTCAGCACACACTAAAACTCATATATGGAAAAGAATTGAGACCTTCAGCATTTAATTTTATTTAATGTATTTAGTACAGGGTCCACATGGTCTCACTACACAGATCAGACTCAGTAATCCTCCTGTTTTTGGTCTCCCAAACTGAGGTTACAGACGCGCATCACCAAATCCAGTCTCAGTCACAGTCTGAGTGCACCCCAGAGGCGAGGCCAGCATGGCAGGCCAGGGATCAAACCCCATTCCCGTCTGTTGACCTATCTTGCTTGCCCCTAACATTTCATTTTAAAATGTACAAAGGATCTGAGTAGTTTCTAGGAAAAAATAAAAGCACTGCTTTGTTCTGTCTTCTAGTACTGAAATCATTATTTGGTGTATATACATCTGCCTGAATGAATAATGTTCATATAAAATAAACTTCAACTTCCTGTAAGGCAAAGAAATTCTTATTGATACAGAAATATGTATCTTTGAGCCACCTTTTCTGCATAGGGCTTATGCTAGGAAAATATTTCCATAACTGAACATAGATTTCATATGTAGGTTTGTGTATTCTAGAATATGTCTCAAAAATTCAAATGTGTGTATAAATGAGATATGTATGTATGTGTATACATATTTATATGTATCATACTAGACTGTTTATGAGTATATATGGTGTATTTGAGGGACGTTAGGAATCTGGCAGGAAGCATAAGTAACCAAGAATTAAGTCTTAAGAGTAAGCATAGGTAGGTGGGTGCTGTGGAGAAATTTGGCCATTTTCAGGATATAGAATATTACTCCTATTTATTCTTGTTTGATTCTTTTCGAAATGTATTTTACTTATATATTGTTCAAAAAACTAAGAAAGAATATATAGTTTTAAGCATATATTCATTAATATTTCAAGAACTCATTTGAAAGGTTTGCTTGTTTGGAAAATATGGTTTTCATGAGTGATTCATATCCATGTGACTTCTGTATGATCGTTTTGAAATGAGATAATAATGGAAGGCATTGTCAGATTTGTCTAGTGTTCTTTAGTACTCTGATAAATGGACAGACAGTCTTATATTTTCCTTAAGCATTTATAAGAAAATATTGATTCATATTAGCTGGGCTTATTATTTGGAGAACTCTTTATATGCATAACAGCAATTTCCCATGGCACATTTGAGAGCAAATAATTCATACTTCCCCCCTTCAATTTCCTAGAAAAGCACAAGAGGAAAACAAGAAAGTAGTACTGGCCGGGTGTGTCCCGCAAGCCCAGCCTCGTCAGGACTACCTTAAGGGACTGAGTATCATCGGGGTAAGTTTGTACAGTACTTGACAGGATAAAAGAAAATCTTAGATTGTTAGCTTTTGATAGCATTATATTTTATTTGGTATTTCTCCATTGCTTATGGCTGTCGTAAACACTTTCCTTCTTACCCCATGAACCTTTGTCATGTCTATGTGACTATTCCACTTTGCCACAAAAAATTGATCTGGGTTTTCTCATTAAGGAAGAATAGTGCGATGACAAGGCCTAGTGTGGAATTTATATCCCTTCATAACCTTGTCTTTGTTTCTTTTGCCATTGTCATCTCTGTCTGCATCATATAATTTTCTGTCCCCCATTGGACTTTTTAAAAATGTATTTGGTACAGGGTCTCACTGCACAGCTCAGAGTTGTAGTGATCCTCCTGTTTCCAGCCAGCTCAGCGCTGGTATTACAGGCATGTGCCACTATGCCTGGTCTTGGTGGCCAACAGAGCATGCACATGGCAGGGCTGGCACAGCATGTTGTATTGGGGATCGAACCCGGGTCCTTGCGCTTGCCTAGGCAGGCACTTACATCACTTAGTTATCTCCCCCCACTCCCCTGGACTTCTTACTTACCCTCTACCACATACGCACTTTTTTGGTTTGGTCCTACTCTTGTTTTTTACCCTTTCCAGTGTTGGCTCCAACCCCACATATTTGAAACTTTCTTCCCACTCGGTTGTATGTTCCTGCCTCTGTTTCCTGTGCTCTCTGTGCTGCTGTCTGTCATTTGCATGCTTTCTTTCCCTTTTTCCAGTGCTAGAGAGTGAATCCAAGGCTTTTGTACTGAGTAATATCCCCAGCCCTCTTTTTCCCCCAAGACAGCATTACAATAAGTCACCAAGGAGTCTGGGTTAGCTTGACTTTCCAGTACTTGTGCTTCAGGCTCCAGGAGTCCTGGGGTTGAGGCGTGGACCACCGCTCCCCAGTTTCCATTTGTTTCATACACATTTGTGATTTTGATACATATTTATATACTTAAGGCACATTTATCATTTTAAGTTTAGAATTGTGATATTAGAGTTAATGTTTATTTGAATATAGTCCATATCTTTATTTAAATTATTATTTTTGTGAGGACAGTTCTTCAGTCCTTTGAAAAAAAACTTTCTGTAGCATGAGGTTATCTATTGATTGACTGGCTGGAAGAGCCCTCATAGGGCTTTTTGTCACTGGCATACTTTCTGTTCCTTTCGTCAGTCAGCTCTGTGAATCTGGAGATTACTATCTCTTGTGCCTTTTACTCTTTTTAGCTGTCACTGTTTATAGATGCCCTACTGTAGTTTGTACTTCATTTATTTAGTGGATGATAGTGCTTGTTCATTCCCACCATTCTGTTGGGCTCTTCTCAGTGTACTTAACAGTGATTTTCTTTAAAACAAGGCTTTATTAATTTCTTAAAATTACATAAAATGCAATATGTTGATACTAATTATATGAATAATTGAGTTCTGTGATGGATTTCTTCTCCTATGATCCATTTCAGATAGGTTCTTACAATGTGTCCTCAATGCAGTGAAGTTGTTTTCTGCTGCATACTCTTTACCCCAGCAGCAAATTTAATAATCTTTAAACAAACATTCTCACTTTAAACAAACAGAGCCTAAATGTCTGGTAACTTTAGTTTGTTTTTACCATTTGTCTGTTTACATTGCAATTTCTCTTGGTTTAAAAAATGAAATGAATATGGAACTCCTGAGTTATCTTTTTATATCATGCTAACTCTTCATAAACATAATCCTGCTGTGTTAGGGAAATAGGAAACTAGTTAGGACTTTCTCTTAGAGACTGAATGCAATACATGCTTAGTGTTCATCTTAGATTTCATGCCAAGGAATCAAGTTTCTGGAATAACAAATTTTCTTTTCTTTGAAAAAAGCCAGTGTTTTTGGTATATAACATGGTAGCATTTTTGAGCTCCATTGTGTGCAAGGGAAAGCTTAGTGTATGTTAGTACACAAGTGAGAGATTTAAGATATGTATGAGGAGGCTCAGGATTTGATACCCAGCAGTGGGAAAAAGGTGGACTGTAAGGTTGAGTGCTAAGTGCTGTTGATGTTGAAAACAGTTTCAGTCTCAAAAGCTGAAGTGCTGATAAATACCTTTTGCTGTTCAATCTAGCACCTTTTAATTTTATTATTTTCCATTCTTTAAAAATATTTATTTATTTATTTATTTATTTATTTATTTGGTATAGTGTCTTGCTATGCAGCTCAGAATTGTAGTGATCCTCCTGTCTCAGCCTCTGCAGCACTAGGATACAGGTGTGCACCACCATACTCGGGTTTTGGTGGCCAGCACTGTGCACTTGGAGTCCTGGGGCCAGCACAGCATGCAGCACTAGGGATAAAACCTGGGTCCTTGCACTTACCAGCCAGTCACCTACACTGCTGAGCTATCTCCCCAGCCTAAGTACCTTTTTAATTAAAAAAATAAAAGTCATATAGTTCCATGTTATTAAATGAACATTCCTTAAATTTATTTCATTTGGCACATTTATGATTGGAGAAATAGCTAAATCAATTTTAAAAAGTAAATAGAAAATTAACATTATATCACTGTACCACAATTGTAGCTTTGTTTATCCCTTATAAACTTTGAAACTTGTACTTAACTGTAATACTAAAACCATTTCGTATGTTTGTTTTTCTATGAGCTTTTTAAATATTTAAATTTCTGCATCAATTTTCTATTGAAGGCTGTACTATAATATATTTAATTAACTGTTGTATTTTCTAACTTTTAGGAAATATGCAGACTATATTAATTTCCATAGCAGACTTCTGCATTTGTGTGGTAATTTTTCACCTAGCATTATTATTAAGGCATTAAATTGTTTGTCAACATAATTCCATAGAACATTTTTCTTGTGGCAACTATGTGACATTTTATTTATTATCACTTTTTGTATATGAAAATTATATATGCCTCTGAATATTTTCAAAACATAGTCTAGATGAGGTAGCCAAAATCATCTGTAGCTGGGTATTTCTAGAAGCTTATGCCTCTGCCTCTGAATATTTTCAAAACATAGTCTAGATGAGGTAACCAAAATCATCTATAGCTGGGTATTTCTAGAAGCTTAATTTTCTGATTGAAATGATTAGAATTGCTTCAAAATTAGAACTCCTTTGAAATAGTGAGTTATAATGAAATAAAGTTACATAATTTTTGTAGCAAGGAAAAACAGTTGCAAGTGTTAAAAATGAAGAAATTTTCTAATGCTTTCAGAAACAGTATTTATCAAGATGTTTAGGATTATATTGAATGATGGACTTATAGACTGAATCAAGAATGTTAGTTCTTCACAAATTGCTATGAAGTACGCTATTAACCGAGGTGGAGGCAAAAAGAGCTGTAACATCATTGTGTGCCTTTACAGAGTGTCTGTTGGAGTTTGTCTGTATCATCCCATAATTCAGAGAAGTATCAATTCTGTTGATCAAGTGTTTGGAATAAAAAGCTGTCAGGTGGAGACCAGGGGTATGTAAATTACTCATTTATACCTGAGTAAAAATATATGATATCCAACAGTGCTTATGAAGTAAGCATTTAAAAAGATAATAGATGAGGAATGAGAGTATTATGGTTATAAAATGTGAATTTTGACCAATATATGCCCTTTGAAATGGGCTCTCTCAGTCCATTTTCTCTTGCTATAGTAAAATGCCCAAGTCTAGGTTATCAGTTCAAAAAAATAGAGGTTTATTTGGCTCATAGTTCTGAAAACTAGGAAGTCCCAGGTAGCCACACCTCTGAACATTTGATGTCAGGCTCCTTGGTGCCAAGTCACTTGACTGAGAGCATCACCTAGGGAGATATGCAAGTATGTTTGCTTGAATCTTTCTTTTTTTCCTTAAGTCATTTGTCCGCTTAAAGGAACTTCACCCTCTCTAGGCTTCATCTAATCCTAATTATCTTCTGAATACTTCATATGCAAATACTGTACACATAGCAATTTGGGTATTAAAGTCCCAAAACACAACTTTTGAGAGGACACTTCCAAACTATACTGTGGTGCATTTGTTGTAGTCATCAGAGATAGCAGTGAGATGTGAGCATATGGATTTGACCCCTGGATCAAATTATCACCTCTTTCATTTACTATCACCTCTTATCATCTTCTGAAATTATCTAATTGTGATTACATGTATAATAATACATGGATAGATCTAGTCCTAGACCAGGCCCAGTAAGTGTCTGGGAGAGTTTCCAGCTACCCTATGTCGGCGGGAATTGCCATCTCAGCCAAGGCGCAGAATGGGTGAGACCCTCTTCCACCCCCTTGGAACGTCCCCCACCACTCCGTAGCACTTCCCCCACCCCGCCTGCTGAGTAGGAATTTCTGCCGTGTTCCGGGAATCCCCAGATCCAGTCCTAGCCCAGGCCCAGTGAGTGTGTGGGCAAGCTTCCCACTATCCTGAGCTGGCGGGACCTGTGTTTCTCAGCCCAGGCACAGCATGGTTGAGACCCTCTTTCACCCTCTGGGGACGCTGCCCATCACTCCTTAGTAAGCCCCCACACCGCCCCTGCTCACCAAGTAGGAATTTTGTCGCGTTCTGGAAACCCGCAGATCTAGTCTTAGACCAGGCCCAGTGAGTGTGTGGGAGAGCTGGCTCTCCCCCCTACTCCACCTGTCCACTCCAGACTCAGCTCAGGCCTGGCATACAGGCCTAGAGTGAAACCCTAAAGCTGTAATCCCTGCAGAGAGTGTAGGGGACAGAACCACCCAGCTAGTCCAGGAGCAGAACATCTTGCCAGAGGGGCACAACAGGTTCACCCCCAGGGGCGGCAGCAGAAGGAGCTGAGCACAGCAGCCAGACCCAAGCCAGGCACAACTGGATAAATCCAAACTTTGAAGATCTGCACCTGACCTTCAGTAGGTACTAAGGTAATAACTGCACCAAAGATCTACAACAAAGGTCAAAGACAGTGCTACACAAAATGACAACAAGAAGGAGCAAAATGCAATC
>NDGN011385305.1:0-13975 GCA_002564285.1 Tympanoctomys barrerae | reverse complement strand
GGTTCACTTAATCTGAGTGTTGGTCTCAGCAGCGTGCCACTCAGGGGGCCACCCGCAGGGTGCCGAGCAACGCGTGTGCTCAGAGTGGCCCTGCAGGGGCTGGGCTACCTGCTCTGGCCAAGCACCCCATCTGGAGGGTCCCGAGGCCCACATCCTCTGCAGCCCGAAGGAGAAGCTCGTGGGCTGTGACTTCGTGGTCACAGGGATCCGTTGGTGTCTCCAGTTCCGGTGAGGCTGCTGTTTCCCTCAACGACCTCCTGGGCTGAGGTGCGCGGTCTGAGGCAGCACCATTGTCATCAGCAGCTGCTGGGGTGTGGCAGTGCTTTGTGAATAGGGGACACCCACAGAGTTGTGTCTGGGGCTCTGGGGATTATCGTCCACCTGCAGGGCCCCTTTAGAGCATCCCTGAAGGCCTTGGTGCTGCTGTTGGGGTCCTACAGGCCTGGCATCCACATGGTGACAGCTGCGGTGGGTTTCCCTCGGCTGAGGAGGATGTTCCCATCCACATGTTTCTTCCGTCTGAGGCCCACGCATGTGCTTGTTCCTCAGAGAACTTGGCGTGAATTCTGTGCTCGTGAGGTGGCTCATACCCAAGGACACGGCCTGCATTTGGGTGCATAGCATTATGCTCACACAACCCCCCAAAGTCCAGGCCATGGTTCAGTTTGGTAAGTCCCATAGTGTGACCAGCCTGACTCCAAGGACAGCCCTGGGAGCCACCCTTGGTTTTCCCCTGTTAAAGCTACCCTGAGAGCACGCTGGTGGCGTCTGCAGCTGTCCTCCTGTCCTTCTGGTTCTGTGGTCACCTTTCTTCACCTCTTGGTATAACCAGAGCTGCATGTGGTGCTCAAAACCTTGGCAGCTCCTGCTTCTGGCCACGAGTCCTGTGTGCTGACACACGTGCTTTCAGTGCCGGTGCCCTGGTAAAATATCCCCTTCTCTTCAGTGATGCCTGACTTACGTTCCACAGTGACAGCATGCATCAGAGGCCTGTGGTGATATACAAGGGGCAAAAGCCAGCACTCTGGGTAATTGAGAGGAGGGACAGTGACTTTGGTGCTCCTGCCGTCACAGAGCACCCCTCTGACAGCCTGCCTCTGCGTTCGTAGACCTTGTGACGGAAGTGACATTGCTTGGGGCTTCTTTTCCAGGTGTGACTCACAGCTGGAAGCATCCCAGCTCAGGATCGGGGTATGACCGTGTGGGTCAGTCTTTCCCTGGTTTGCATATTGTTATATAGAGAAACATGACAACATACTGAAACTTGGGAGCTATGTGGTTAGTAATTTGTTCAAGGTTACACAGCAAGTCAGTGAAACAAGGAGGATTGCATTTCTTGGCGCAGGGGTGAGGAGTTTCTCCTCGGATAGCACGGTGCAGAGAAAGGAGAAGCCAGGCTAAGGATTTCACTGCTCACATTATGTCCTGTACTAAACTATAATAGTCAGAAACAAATTACATAATCCCAAACTCAGATATGCCAGGGTAATCATCCTCTTTGAAAATAGGAATAAGGATTATTGAAGGACTGCACCAAAATAAGCCTGAAAGGGGCCCTTCCCCTTAGCTCAGTTCTTTAAGTGGCTGCTTCAACAAAGCAGTCAGGCTCAGATGGCTGTGGTTCGATCCCCACAACTCAAGCCAGCCAAACCTGCCCTGAAGGCATTCGGAGCAAAAAAAAAAATCCATATTCCATTTACTATATCTGTTAATCTGAGCAACAGATTTGATGATAAAAATAGAAGCTATATCAATCACTGTTAATCAGTTATTCTTGTTTTGAAAACATATAACATACATGTTGTTAAAAAATAAAAAGCCTGAAATCCTGCAAGGGGAACAGTAGCTCTCGCAGCTGCATCTCTGGCGTCCAGAGCATGCTTCGGTGAGCTTCAAGTCTCTGAGGCCTTGTAGGCCGCACACCTATGGTTTTGCTGCTTGGAGCTCATGAACCTCTCTCTTGGGCTGGCTCCATATATGGCCCAAAGGATTCTTTGACAGAAATTCCACTCTCCTGGCATCTCTGACTGCACCTTTGGCTCCTGTGCACAGCTGCCAGCTCTGTTCAGGTCCCCCGTGCCTGTCCCTCCAGCCCTCCTACCACATCTGGCTGGAAGCTTCCCTCACCTACAACTTCTGTATTCCAGCAGCTCCTGGAAGCAGCATCATGTGCACAATGCCAAGACCTGCCGCCATCATACCACGTAGTCAGGTCCCAATGCGCAGGGTGCTGCAAGCCACCCAGTGTCTCAATAGCTGAGAGCAAGTAAATGAATCCTTGAGCCAGTTCCCCCAGGGCATGTGCTCACGTGGCATCCAGGGGCTTACTTCTCAAAGAGAATTCTCTGCATGCTTCTTCCTGACTCAGCCTGTTCAGGCAGGGACTCTGAAGTCCTTTGAGGCATCTTTCTCCTCATAAAAAGTACTTGGTTTCTTTTAATCCCGTTCATCTTTTCAGAAACCACCCATTTCCATTGGCTCCAACATTACATATGGTTCCTTTTCAACCCAAATTTAAAATTTTCAACATTTTATGCTCTGTTCTTTTCCCCCCTCCTGATTTCTACTTCTAAATCTGTCTAGAGCCAACCAGTACAAGCATACTTATATGAAGGCTGCAGGTTGGACTGCTTTGAAATTTTATCTGACAGATAAATTGGTATGGTAACCCTTATCTCAGTCTTCTACAAAGTCTCACCGTATAAGCAAAATGTACACATATTTTCTGGGAGAGTGTGACACCTGCAGCCTTGATTCCAACTGCTGATTCACTTCTTGCTTTGAACTATGACCTCTTGGGCCTGGCCTTTATTGGCCCATTTCTAATCAGCATTCTGATCTGTGGAACCTTTGTTCCAACACGTTAAGTGTCTGTTAAATTTTTCCAGTCACCAGCTGCAAACCAGTTCCCAATTTTTCCAAACTACATGGTCATGTGTAGTCATAAGAATGAACCTACTTCTTCAGTACCAGCTGTTTATCTTCATCAGTTTTCTGCTGAAATGGACCGTTCATTACCCACAAATCAGAGAAGTATAGTGAGGCTTATGGTTTGTGAGTCTTTTAATCCAGAGAGGAACTCCAAGGTGGTTCTGTTTTCTTTTCTTGGCTCTAAGGCAGAAAGGTCTGGTGGAGTAATAACTAATTCATAGCACGTGGGAAGCAGTGCAGAGAAATGGTGCCAGAGATGGGGCCATCTATTCTTGGCACACACAGACATTCCTAGAAGTGAGCTTCACTAGTTCCTGAGGTGGCTTCCAAAGTCAGACCCTGATGGCCACAGTTCAGTGTGCACCCTGCTTGGAAAGAGGTTGGAGCTGAAGCTTTTTCCAGTAATGGACTTATCGTCTTTCAACATATTATGAAGTAAGATAGAGAAGTCTCTCTTTACATCCCAAGCATAAGACAGAATATTGTGTTTAAGGGCCACAGAAGTATGGGCCCTTTCAAATACTCACCTATTCTTCGCCCAAACTCCTCCAGGGGTGATGCAAATAGAATGCATCACAAGTGAGGTCAAATCCTCTGCCTCAAGGTCACATTCAGAGGGCTCTAAGTGTCCCAGACTTTCAGAAGAGCAGTCTTTCCAGACATGGGAAGACTTTCCAGAACACTGAGCCACTAGGCCATGCCAGCCTTTCCTAGATTCACAGTTCTGTCCCATGAGGGGAGTTCCAGAATAAGCCAACACAAAGAAAAAGAACAGGTGAGAAAAATAAGTTCACTCATCGCTTTCTTATTATGTGAGAAAACATGAAAACAAAATTTTAAAACAAAATAATATGAGAATAGCACTAGTTAATACATTCTGTATTGTTTTCTTTGAAGTAAATAATAAGATTTGGACATAAAAAATTCTCCAATGTTAGAAGAATCCTTTCTTTCTTTCTTTCTTTTCTTTTTTTGTTTTTGGAACTGGGGATTGAACTCAGACCCTTGTGCTTGCCAGAAGAATCCTTTCTTTTCAATGAGCCAAAAGAAACTGGTAGTACAATGATCTTACATTTTGCTTTTTGTCTTTTCCTTTTCTTCCTTTCCCTTTTCCCCCATCCTAATTCCTTTTGAATAATTTCTTCCTATTTTACAATATCTATCAAGTACTCACACTAGTGAGAGAACACAATGTTTGCACATGTGATTCTGATTCATTTCACCTCTGATTATAATCTCTAGTTGTATCCATTTACTCATACATGTATCAAGTTAATCCTTCTCTATGGCTGAGTAGTACTCCATTGTTATAAAAAGACCATCTCTGTTTTATCCATTCCTCAGCTGATGGGCATTTGGGTTGGTTCCAAGACTTAACTATTACAAACTGTGCTACTGTAAAAATGGATGCACATGTATTGCTTCAGTGTGATTTTTTAATTCTTCCATGAAGACACTCACAAAGGAAATAGCTGGATCAAATGGGATCTCTAATCCCAGCTTTTTGACAAATCTTCAAATTGATTTCCACGTGGGTGCACCAGTCTACACTTCCACCAACAGTGGAAAAGCATTCCTTTCTCCCCATAGTTCTTCCAGCATTTGTTATTGGTTAATTTCTTGATGATGGTTATTCTTTCTGGGGTAAGATGTAATCTCAGTGTTGTTTTAGTTTGCATCTCTTGAATGATCAATGATGCTGAACATTTTTAAATATATTTATCTGCCATTTGTATTTTTTCATCTGATAACTGCATATATATCTCAGATATCCATTTTTGGATTGAGTCTTTGAGTTTGGGTGGTCTGATTTTTTTCAATTTTTTTGTATGTTCTAGATGCAAATCCTTTGTCTGAAGGAGAACTGAGTAAAACTTTTTCCCATCTATGGGCTGTCTTTTCAGTCTGTTGGTGATATCTTTTGATGTGTAAAAGCTTTTCAGTAGAGGAGCTCCTAGTTGTTGATGCTTTGAAGTATTTCTTTTGTGGTCTGGGTTTTGTTCACGAACATTTTACCTACAACCATGCCTTCAAAAATTTCTACCTGCTTTCTCTTCCAGTGTATGTAGTATTTCTGATTTAATACTTAGATCTTCAATCTATTTGATTTCAGTTTCATGCATGGTGATAGACATGGGTCTAGTTTTAGTTTTCAGCATGTGGAAGTCCAGTTTTTCCAGCGCCATTTATTAAAGAGGCTACTTTTCTTCCAGTGAACACGTTTGGACCCTTTGTCAAAGGTCAGGTGGCTGAGTATGTTTGTAGCTGTACCTGCCTCTTCTAATCTGTTGCATTGATCTTTGGGTCTGTTTTTGTCGCTAGAATCATGCTGATTTTACCATACTAGCTTTGTAGTTTCAAATCAGAGATTGCGATGCCCTCCTGCCTTGCCTTTGTTGCCCAGAATTGCTCTTGTTATTCTAGGTCTCTTCTGTTTCCAAATAAATTTTATCAATTTTTTTTCTAGTTTTGTGAGGTATGTTAGTGATATTTTTATTGGGATTGCATTAAACCTGTATAGTGATAGTTTGGAGTGTTACCCTTCTCACAGTGTTGGTCCTTCCTATCCATGAGCAAGGGGATATCTTTCCATATTCTGATATCCTCTTTGATCTCTTTTTTAAGAGTATGCTAATTTTCAATGTGTAGATTTTTCACATCTTTTGTTGGATCAATTCCTATGGGGTTTTTTGGATCTTATTGTGAACAATATAGTTTCTGTAAGTTTTTTCTTAATTTAATGCTTGTGTGTGTGTGAGCGCTATTGATTTTTGAGTTTTGATTTTGTATCCAGCTACACTACTGAACTTGGTTATTAAATCTGCAAATCTTTTGGTGAAGTTTTGAGGTTTTCTGTGTAGAGTATTATGTCATTGACAGCAGCAATTTAACTTATTTCTTTCCTAACCTTATTCTTTTTATTTTTTTCTCTTGAGTAATTACTTTGGTTAGTGTTTCTAGAACTATATCAAACAGGACTGGTGATAGTGGATATCATTATTTTTTCCTGGTTTTAGAGTGAAAGCTTTCAGTTTCTAACCATTTAGTATGATGTCAGCTGTTGGTTTATCATGCATGGTTTTTATCAGACTGAGATAAAGACCATTTATCCCAGTGTTCTTTAGTAGTTTTTGTTACGAATGTGTGTTTTGTGAAATTGCTTCTTTGCAATCTATTGGGATAATCTTGTGATTTTTGCCTTTGGCTTTATAGACATGGTGTTTTACATTTATTGGTTTCCATGAATTGAAGCATCCCTGCAATCCTGGGATTGATCCCACTTGGTCATGGAGTATCATCTTCTTGATGATTTCCTGCATTCTTTTTGCCTGTACCTTATTCAGGATTCTTGAGTCTATGTTCATTAGGAGATTGGCCTGCAGGTTTTTTATTTTTTTGGTTGTGTCCTTCTTTGGTTTTGGTATTAGGGTAATAGTTATGTCCAGGAATGATTTTAGAGGATATTGTTTCCCTTTAGTCTTCAACAAACAGTTTAAACAATAATGACATCAATTATTCCCTAAATCTTTTGCATAATTTAATTCTGAATTCCTTCAGGACTTGGACTTTTCTTTGTTGGTAATTTTTTAATTACAATGTCAATTTCATCTACTGATATCTGGTCAGTAAGAATTTTTATATCTTCTTGATTCAGCATTGACAATTCATATGTGTCTAGGCAAAATATATATTTATTTCTTCTGTGTTTTCCATCTTATTAGAATATAGGTTTTCAAAGTAGATATCTATGATCTCCTGGATTTCTGCAGTATCTGTTGTGATTCCCCATTTTCATCCTAACTCATGAACAATAGCTCATCCAACAATATACTGAACTACAAAAAATAAATATTAACACACATGAAAACAATCAAATAAACACTAATACCATTGTAATGAGAGATCATAACACCCCACTCTCACAAACTGATCAACAGGACAAAAACTCAATAAGGAAATACCAGAGTTAAACCAACCCTGTGAACAAATGCACTTAGTAGATATATAGAGTGTTCTACCCACAACATCAGAATACACATTGTTTACAGCAGCACATGAAACATGCTCCAAAACAGAACACATATAAGCTCATAAAATATGCTTAAGTAAATGCAGAGGAACTGAAGTCATTTCATGCATATTTTCTGACCATAGTGTCACGAAATTTGAAATCGACAGCAAAAGAAATCATAAAAAGACATAAATGCTGGCAATTAAGCATCACTCTCCTGAACAAAAAGTGGGTCCCAGAGGAAATTAAATGATATCTACAATTAAATGATAGCACCAATGAAACATAACAGAACTTAAGTGATGCAGTGAAAGCAGTCCTATGCCAGAAATTCAGAGTGATAAATTCTTGTATCAGGAAAACAGAACGAGCTTATGATTGTTATCTCTTCCTGAAATTTTTACCTTTGCAAGTATGTAGTGACCTTTTTTGTGTCTTAGATCAGTCTTGGCTTGAAGTTAGAATTGTATTCTAATTCTATACAATTAGAATAGAACCCTGCATTTTTCTTGGTTCCTGTGGTACGTAGTATGGTTTTCTGTCCTTTGACTTTGAATCTCTGAGTTTTATTTTCAGTTAAATGTGTTTCTTGAATGCAGCATAGTGTTGTGTATTGCTTCTTGATTCATCTTTTTTCTTCCTATTGGAGAGTTGAGACTGTTTACATTGATTTATATTGGTTTATCTTTTTCATGTTATTTTGCTGTTGTTGGTTGCCTGTCTTTCCTCTTTATTGAACTGCTTGTCCTGTCTGATACCTTCTTTTTCTTAGTGTTCTTGTGCTTCCTGTCTTCATTCTTTTTAATGTGTCCTTCACAACATTCTGAAGTTCTGGCTTGGTAGTCATGAATTTCTTCAGTTGTTCTTCATCATGGAAGTGTCTTGTTTCTCTATTTATTTTGAAAGATAGTTTTTCAGGGACCATCAATCTGGGGTAAGTTTGCTTCCTTTTGAGATTGAACTACCTTGATAGGTTATGGCCCTAGTATGAAATGCTGAGTTATTATGGTGGTATTCTAGTATGACTGAGGCCCTTAAAACAACAGCTCATCTTCCCAGAGACCACCTCTCCTCTTCTTCTCCAGCTCAGCCCAGGGTGCAATTCCCTTTCAACTTTCCCACCACCTCGGGAAGGCCCCAGTCAGCTCCTCGGGTATATCTATACATCCCCTTCAAGCCCTGCCCTCGGAAAAAGGCCATAAAAGCCTCAGCCTCCCTTTGTTCCAATCCAGGGAATTCCTTACCTTCCCCAGATTCTCTTCATGTCCTCTAAGATAATGAAGCCCCTTTCCCTTTACAGTAAGGACCCCTTTCCCTTTTCCTTCTGCCTGTTTCTCTGTTGCGGCACCCTGAAAACCTGTCACACCTCACTCCAAGCTCTCTTTGATTTGAGAGCTTGTACTGAGAAATCTGATGTTATTCAGATGGGTTTTCCTTTGTAAGGAATTGTTTCTTTTTTGTGGATGCTTTCAATATTCTATTCTTGTGCTGAATTTCTGAGAGTTTTTTTTTTTTTTAATTTGATACGGGGTCTCACTACATGGTTCAAACTAATTGTGATCTTCCTGTCTCAGCCTCCCTTAGTGCTGGGATTACAGGCATGCTCCACCACACCTGGTTTGGGGGCCAGCACAGCGCATCTGGGGTTCTGGGGCTGGCATGGAATGCGGTACCAGGCATTGAACTTGGGTTCTTGCATTTTCCAGGAAGGCACCTAGACTGCCACGCTGTCTCTCCAGCCCAAATTTCTGGAGTCTTGATTAGTATATGCCTTGGAGTAGAGTTACTTTGATTAGGGATATTTGGAGCTCTACATACTTTACTTATTTGTGTGTCAAATTCTTTATCCATGTTTGGGAAGTTTCCTGTCATTATTTATGTGAAGAGGTTTCTTAAAAAAATGTGTTTTGCTCTGTCTCCAGCTTTCTTACCAACTTCAATTAAACTTACATTGTTTAGGGCTGGTGAGATAGCTCAGCAGACTAAGCGTCTGCTTTGGCCAGCCCAGGCAGGGACCAGGGCTCGATCCCCAGTCCCACATGCCGCACCATCCCTGCCCTGGGGTGCACTGTGCTGGTGAACAAGGCCAGGCTTAGCGGCGCACACCTGTAGTCCCAGCGCAGGGGAGGCTGAAAATAGGAGGATCACTACGAGTTCAAGCTGTGTAGTGAGACCCTGTACCAGATACATAAATGAAAAAAACAAAAAACAACAAACTTACATTGTTCTTTTTTGATTCATCTTGTGACTGTTGGATTGATATTTCATGGTCTCTTGATATTTTTAAGATATCTTTCTTTTCCAAGTCACTAGTCACCATCCTGTCTTCTACACCTGGTGGCCTACCCTCACCTTCATTTAATCGGGTACATAGACTTGGTTAGTTTGTTTCACTTATGGATTTAGTACAGGGTCTCACTATGCATCTAGGGCTTGTAGTGATCCTCCTATTTTCAGCCTCCTCAGTGCTGGGATTGCAGGCGTGCGTCACCATGCCCAGACTGGGTTGCTGGCTCAGCGTGCCCTGGGGGGTGTGGCCAGCAGGGCATGTGGGACTGGGGGTCGAACCCTGGTCTCTGTGCTTACCAAAGCAGAGATCCTTAGGGAAGTCTTCTAGATATAGGTCATTTTTGCTTTTTATGTCTATCCCAGGAATCTGCCCTCCCAGTGAACTGAGGATAAGAATTAGTTGTCTACTTGACTCAGGGCTATGTCCTTTTGTACTAGACTATGATGATGTTAATGACCCTATAGAATCACAGACTTGTCATACATGGGGAAAAACTGATTATAACAAGTATGGCGTTCTGGCTAAAGTCATACAGTCAACAGTGACAATAGTCTTATTGCACAGCCTGCCTACAAACAAACTATGGTAACTATTAAACCTGGAGCAAAATCTGCAGTTACATAAGACCATCCAGCATATGCCATTAACTTCTGTACAATGACTTTCCCCTTAGTAAGGTGATTTTACCCTGTTGCATGTTAGGCTGGGGGTGAGAGGAATAGCTGATGGGATGGGGAGATGAATGGGGTCCGAAAAGCAGGAGCAAGGCTGGAGGACGGAGCACGAGCACTCAGGGTTTGGGAAACTGGGAGGCACAGGAGGGCAGGAATAGAAGCGAAAGCAGAGAAGTACTGAAGTGAACCAGCAAGAGAAGGGACAACGTCTGTGTACACGGCAGGGTCATAAAATCAGGTGAGATAGTTGGCAAAGGAAAGAGAGAAGGAGAAAAAGCCAAAAGGAAGGTAATGAAGCTAATTCATGGAAGAAAGAGGAAAGAATGACAAAGAAAAAAGAGGAATCACAAAACAAGGATAACCATAAAAAACCAAAACAAGACAAACCTAAACTAAATGATAAAAGACCCTAACAAGAAAGAAACAGGCAAACCACTCAAAGAAACATAGAAAGATAAACGTAGCCAAACTGCTCTGGTGTCCACAGGTCTGTGGTCGGTCCGGTGGGATCTCAGAAACACGATCAAGGCTCCAGCCAAGTTTGCAGAAGGGTTTGTGCTCATTCATCTCCTTTATTTTGAGAGTCTATTGCTGAAGTGCAATACTGACTCATCAAGCTTACGGCCTGCTCGTATGTGTGCCCCTGTCCAGTCATTTGTGGGTCCTTGAGGACCCCTCCTGGGCTAGTCTTGCCACATGTGTGCCCCCTCCACCTGGGCCTTTTCATTAACCTCCTTAGTTCTTGCAGGTTTATTCTCAACAGCTAAGCTATGCCATTTACCTCAGGGTCCACCAATGAATTTATCCATGGACAAAAAGAATGTGGAATATATACACCATGGAATACTACGCAGCTGGAAAAAAAGAGGAAGGCTTTTCATTCGCAGCTATGTGGGTCAGCCCAGAAGATTTCATATGAAGTCAGATGCCCAACTGCAGACAGGCCATGGGATCTCACTTATATATGAAATCTAAAGCAGTTGATCCCAGCTCTGGGTTCTTTGAGAGCAGAATAATCAGGCTAGAGGCAGGTGTGGGGAGAGGCTGAGGAAAAGCTGACTTACAATTACAGAGTTAAAGGTAAGAGGAATGCTGGTGTACTGCTTACTGCACGGCATGACTGTAGCCCACACTGGTGTATTCCAGAGTTCAACATAGCTGGGAGTGAGGATTCTGACTGTCTCTCTACAAACACGTGATAAATGTTTGAGGTGATAAATTTTCTAGTTACCTCAGATCAATCATTATGCAACGTGTGCACACACCTACGCTTTACAACATACAAGGTTAATTTGTACAATTCTTTTGTTTAACTCAAAAACTAAATAAGCCAATATATTGTATTTAATGCCAATATTGGGCCGATCACCTCTGAAGTGGGAAGGAAACCTCATTCAGAGTGTTGCAAGGAGGATAAGAGCTTGCGAGAGGTAAAGATGGTGAGTCCAGCCCCGCTGCGTTGGGGCAGTGGAGGACATAAGCACCGAGTGGCTGCTGGGACAGTGGGAGCACTTCCGGGGGGAGGGTGGTCGGCGGCCTGAGTCCGCCTGTGAGCGGGAAGTGACTCGCTGAACTCAGGTTTCTTACTCTGCTGGAGGGTGAGTCAATTACGTTTGCAACGATCCACTCCTGGCTTTCTTTTTATTTCTTTATCTTTCCACATGAGTGGCTCATTTCAGCTAAAAATGTCAAATGTCATATATATATAATCTATCTATCTATCTATCTATCTATCTATCTATCTACCTAATCTATGTGCATGGCAGTTTTGAATTTTTGGACATACTGGAGGTTTTCAAGTTGCCCTTGCCCTGGAGACTTTTTTCCTGTTTTATTTTTTATTACATCTTCCTAGAATTTCATGTGTGATGGCATAAACTAGATTGTTATAGGTTTCACCAAATGAGATGCTCCTGATATCTCTCTATCCCACGAGTGGACAGGGATGTCATTCTGGTGGTCTTCTGAAGGGTCTTCTGGGAAGTCCATGTCTTCCTGCTGGCTCACAACACCTCTCCTCAATCTGATGGAGTCAGATCCTGACCCAGCATGTCACCATCCTTCACCTCTACCTCTGTCTACACTATTTTCTACCACTTCTTCCACTCCACCCAAGTTGTCCACCTCTGTCCTGTTGGAAGGAAAATTCACCAAGAAATCTTTTATGGCCACGCCCTTCTTTTATTTTAAGTTTCCAATCTCCATGAAGTCATATTTATTTATTAGCAGATATTAGTGTTCGTGTATTATCTTATATTTAGGTCTGTGTGATTTCAATTGGTTCTTAAAAGGTAAACTGTCCTACGAACTGGAGAGAGTTCTGCTTTAGCTCTGTAACTTTCAATTTTAGTTATAATAATGTAAATCCATGCAGTTAAATAAAACTGTATAAAACTGACTTAAGAACCACAACCTTGCCATCACCAATCTCATATGTAGGAGCTGTGTGGGCCGCACAGGCAGCAGTGAGCAGAGCATGGGGCTCTCATTTGAGTTACAAGAAGGTTTGCTCTGCAAATCCTGCAACTGCAAAGTGCATGATTTTAATTCTGTGCAGAAAAACAAAACAAAACAAAAAAACTTTAGAGATCAAACATAGGTAATGTGGTACAACTGAAAGTATGGAAATCAGGACAGAGTTCAGCGACAAAGTGAAATCTGGGGAGAGAACACAGGGACATAGAAGGGGCTAGGGGAATCTGGGTAAGGACAGGTGCTGGAAGAGGGTGCCAAAATAACTCAGTTTCCAACTTGGGGGTAATGATAATTATGTGAAGGACACAAAACAGCTCCGTGGGAGTTACAGGAACCTGCCTCGGGCAGCCCAATTTTCCCAGCTTGAATCCTGCTCTGAGTCTCTTGTACACAACGCAGAAATGCTGGCGGGATGTGCAACGTTCCTTGCATCTTACTTCTTTGTTCCTGAATTCTGGGGTCACTCTCAGCATTCTTAGGAGTTGTTGCCAAGACTTGACTTAGAAGTGAAATTCTGTATCATCTCTAGCTTCTTATTAGCATTTTGTGTTCTCTTTAAAAATAAACAAATAAATACACAAATAGATAAATAGATTTATTGTAATTGCATATCGGAGTCCTCAGGAAGCTGCACAGGAAAATTCAAGGAGACAAACACAGAGCACTTCCACAGGGATTTATTTAAGGAAAGAAAATATTGGAAGACATATCTCAGAGGAAACAGCAATTGTCTTGTAGGCCCAGAACATAGTATCATTTTTTTTTTCCTGGATGTTTAGCGGCAACAGAATCTGTAGACTTGATTCTGGAGTGTGCAGACTCCGAGCATGCGCTCCCCAGAGCGGCAGTTTGTCTGTGTACAACGGCAGATCAGGCCTGCCCTTGGACCTGGGGACAGAGGGAAAGCAGCGGGCGTCAGGCACTGGGGACAGCCCTGGGTGTGACGCACGTCCTGAGAAGGTCCTTGCTGGGGGTGTGGCCTCAGCTTAATACACTAGGGAGAGCGGAATGAAGAGGCGCAACGTGCTCTAAACACGCAGGATCGTACCTGGCCGCGAGCGCTTCGGTCCTGCTCGCGTGTCTTCCTTTTCCCTGCTGCTGGCCTGTCACACGGTCACGTGCACACAGCCCCACCCACATTTTCAGTTTCATAGATGGTCCCAGTAGGCAGGAAGGAAACACTCTCCCTGCTACTAACTCTGCCTTGAGACCCCGACAGAGCTGGTGTGTAGGCTTCTTCACATATTGATTAGTGAGTTTCTTAAGAGTGCCAGGGAATCAAGTTTTTCTTGAAGAAAGTTTCACAGACTCATTTAGCTCTTAATTTTAATTAGGAAATCAGGTACAGGAAGTGAAATAAAGTCGGCTAAATCTAACCAGCCCCAAGCCTGTCTCCGCCCTCTCTGGCCACTCCCGCGTCAGTGCTGTCGCCCTCTCTCACCTCCATCTTGCAGAGCAGGCCTTTCCTCCACGGGGAAGGAGATGACTGCAACCTGGTCCTCTTCCTCGCCCTGCATCTCGGGCTCAGCCTGGTCAGCACTTCCCCAGAGAGGCTCAGCCTGCGCCAGCAGGACCAGCAGGAGACTGGCAGCG
>NDGN011385304.1:0-12881 GCA_002564285.1 Tympanoctomys barrerae | reverse complement strand
TTTTTTTTTTTTTTCATTTACAAAGTATAGCATGTCTCCTATGTTGCTTTAAACTCTTCCATGAAACAGGTATTATATTCCCATTTTACCAGTCCAGATTCTAGAGAGAAAAGCCTTGGCTTGCCCAAGGTCACTGAGCAAGTGAGCAGTGGAGCTTCTTAACTCCAAACCAGTATGCACCCAACTCCTCCTATCAGCTTCCTTTCTTGAATCTGCCCTGGCTTATTCTGGATTTAACCACAAGTATTTTCTATAATTCCAGGCTAAACTTTTTATTACTTTCTCTGTTGTTTCTATACCTTTGCAGTCTTGAGAAAGTTTGATAAATTCTAGTGGGGATTCTCCCTCTCAGAACTTGAGATTCTTCTGTGACATCTCAAGCTGACTATGGGAGCCAGTCCACTTCTAGAGCTCCTACTGGTTTCTACTTCCTTTTTTCTTCCTGTCAGATTTGTCCTTGGTCTGAATTGTAGACCCTGCTTTGACTCCTTGTCTGTTCCCTCTCACTGTTTTTCTTGTCAGTCTTGTTTCTTTCATAGATGAAGGCTCCCCTTCCAACTAGATAGACTCAGTTTCCCTCATTCATGTATCTGTTTATGCATGATTTATCAATTACTTTCTGAACACTGTTGTACTGTATTTAAGTATTTAAGGTCCCAAGATGTTAAAACATGGTTGAAGAGATCAAGGAATTGGGGCCTCTTACAATTCAGTGTGGTATTAGTTGGGAAAGCATAACCATAAGATCTTTGTGGGAGCATAGGAGGAGTTATATATGATCCATTTAGGGTGTTAGAAAAATTTTGTTGGAACAGGTTACATCTGAACTGAGTCTTAAGAGATGAACTGACCTTGGTTTAGGGTGAATGAATGGTGGTGGTGGTGATGGTGGTGATAGGAGAAGTGGAGAGGGCGGAGCCCCAGGCATAAAGAGTTTCTTATATATGAAGACTCAAAGCTACAAGATAAGGAACCTGTAGGCACTGCAGCTGTACTGGAGCAGAGAGGTGGAGGAAGGGTGAGGGTTTGGGTGTCAGGAGAGGCAGTCTGGAGCCAGATTGTGCAGGGCTCTTAGAGGGTTCTGAAGGTGATGAGAAGCCACTGAAAGAGCTGAAGCAGAGGAGTGGCTTGTTCCAAATAGTGTTGTAGGAAGGTCACTCTGGTGTCAGGGTAAAGAAACAGTGGAGAAAGAGATAAGAGATGAGTCAGAAGGTGGAGAGTGATTGAGGCCTGTATTGAGGAGAACCTGAACTCAGGTTTTAGAAGAGGTAATAGAGAGGAGTTAATGGATTGGGAATTGCAGGGAGGTGGAATTTCAGGTTGAGCTGATTGTCCTTCTAGTTACAACGCTGTGTTCTATGTTGTCTCACCCCTTTTTGTTTGTCTGTCTTGTCTCTTGTTGTGGGTTTTTTTTTGCTGTCAACAAAGAAACCTGATGTTTGCCTCATGCTGACTTGTCTTTATCCATCTATATTCACTACCCCATCTATCCTCTGAGGTTCTTCTGGAGTTGGTAAAGCTTACCTTTGTCGTCAGTTGGATCAACATCTGGACATTCTTTCAGTCTTCATTTCAAAACCCGAGCAGCACCTTTTGGGGGGCATTTTAGGTAACCCTGACTCCCCCTCTGCCTGGATAGTTTCAAAAGTAGTACTTGGGGAGAAGGGAGGAGATGAGTGACCTTATTTGCTGAGTTACCTCAAAGGTGGGGGAGGTAAGTATCTCTTCTGCATTTTTAGAATAGAACTTTAACACTGGGAAGGAATATATAACTGATTCCCATCAATAGAAGAGAAAGCTCAATATAAGCAGATTCAAGGGCATCAGGTTGGGGCCATGTAACTGTCCTCTCCACTGCAGTGCTGACTAACTTAACCTTGAAGAGATTAAATAATCTTTGGGCTTGAACAGCACTAGTATTGGGCAGGACCTTTGAGTCCATTCAGTTAATCATCCTTATTTTGATAAATACTTTGATGCCTCTAGGGGTCATGTGGTTTACCCAAGGTCACAGTAGCTAGTAACAAATGGGACCAGAATGGAGGTCTTCTCATTCATTTCTTGTTTTACTAGCTTTACAAAAGTACATGATTTTTGTCATAAGTTTGACAGTTTGACAGTTTAAAAAATAATGCTCACAAGTTGCCTTAATGACAGTCTAGTTTGATATTTCCTCTTTTTTTCCCAGAGCCTGGAAATAGCTCATTCAAGGTCACAGACTGAGGGGAGATAGTGTGGTCTGCAAACTTGAAGTTCAATCTTCCATCGAAAGTCTGAGCCAGGGCCCAGGACTCAGATGGCTTAGGCTCCAAGGACACTGAACAGAATCATTCTTTAAATGCATCGTAACCACAGTCAATTTTTTAAGATGCAAAAGACATGATTTCTTTTTTTCTTCTTCCCTTCGTGTTTTCTTTTTCTTATTTGACAAAAGTGTATAGCTGTGGAAATTACGTCAGTTTAATTAGGTTGCTCGACACAGTACTTTTCCACTGAATTTACTAGGAACTGTGAATTTGTTGTAGCAAACTGCACTGCTGGCTGCAGTATCTGATTGGCATGCCAGGAGCATCACTACTGAACAGCTAAATAGAGATTGGGGAAAAAACTGGGTCAGGAAACAGGCCTCCGGTACCTGCAGAGGCTGTGGAAGGCAGCGCAGAGGCGGCAGGTGGCCACAGCATGGCACTGTCTTCTAGAGCCTGAACCGCTGAGTACCCCACCCCCACTGGCTTGGTGCTGCCTCCCCCCCCCCATTTGTTCCTATGGTCATTTTGCCTTCTATTTCCCTGTACCCGGCAAAGCTTTTATACCTGTCAGTTCAAGAGTTCATTTTCCTCAATAAAATATGAGAGATCGGTTCAGATGGAATCTTCTTTAGCCGCTGATATTCCAAACCACACAGTCTTGGCATTCAAGAGTTGAAACTGGGTTTGAGAGTTCTACAGTGATGAGAAAAGGGTTAGTAAAGTTTCAGTCTGCCTGTCTCCTGTTTTGCCTTCCTCTCTCACTTTCCCTTACCCCATTAAACCATATCCTTTTCTGAGAGCCCCAGGCTGAGCACTGAGCCAAATCAGGAGTTCTTAGAGAGAAGAGTGAGTAATTATTGCCAGGAGGGGCAGGGAAGCTTCTTGAAGACAGTGACTAGGATTTGAGTGATGAATTGGGTCCAAGGGGAAGAGTTGAGAGCAGGTCTCTGCTGTGCTGTTCTCAGACTTGCCTTGTGTGTGCTGGAGACCTCTGTTATGATCTGGAACTGGGTCTGTCTAAGAAGGTTAGAGCTGACTGGAACACTAAGGTTTTGCTTAGCCAGGTGCTTATTTTATAGATGAGCAGACCAAAAGAGGAAAGAGCTGGAGCATAGGCCAGCCTGGGGTCAGTATAACCACACTATGTCCATATGTGTACGTGCACTCATTTCTAATGGGGTACTGAGATTGTCTAATTCTTCCTTGGTATTTTGCGCTTAACTTCATCTTCCTAGCTCCACTTGTAAATTATACATTAGAAAAGAGCCCTGCATCCTCCTGACCCTGGATTTCAAGGTCACTCTGATCCCTGCAAAATACTCACGATCCCCTTTCTATTTCAGGCCAAGCAAAGTCAAGCCAGTGTCAGTTGTTCACTTAGGGATAGTCTTCCCAAGAATGTGTGATGAGAATGAGTTTTGTCTCAGAGTAAAGACTCAGATTCTCATGACTGGAAAAGTCTAATGTAGCAGGATAGCAGGCAATTGGTCTTTTATGTAAGTCTGTGAGAAAAAATGGCTCATTTTGACTAAAAGTTGTTTTCAGTAAATTGTATTTAAATTTACTGAAATGTGCCTTAAAGACAACTTTATTAGAACATTTCAATTCTATAAACCTCTCTTTCCATTTTGAGGATAAATCAGAAGTTAGAATAAAAACAGTCTCTAATAGTTTTCCCTAGATGATCTCAATTTAGTAGGACTGCCATCTTGAAACCAAGTATTGATGTACTGAAATGAAGAAGTGTGTAGCCATTATCTCATACATGTACCAGAGTTTGCTGATCAAAGGAACCATTTGTACAGGATCCTTTCAAGACCAAAATGTTTTGGAAGACACTTGATAATTCAAATGTCAAATAGTTTCCACTTGAGTCAAGTGAAGTGAACAGACAAAAAGCATTCAGATGATTGTGACATATGCTGGCTATGAACATCATGCCTGGGTGACCTTGGAAGCCCCACAGCAAGAATAGACCCAGTGCTCAGGTCCTATACTGCATCCTATTGTATATTTTGTTTTGTTGTTTTGGCTAGAACAGGTAGCTTTAAGTGACTCTAATTTTGAATAATTATGTTGGTCTTGTAAACTGGTAGGCCTTGTGTCTAATTGCTATTTTCTAAAGGAAAGGAAGGAAGGAAGAAAGAAAATCTTGATATTAAATCAGATTTTCACTTAGAGACTGGCACATTCATAGAAGTTTCTACATATTATTTTGGGGTCAGATTAGGACTTGTCACTAGAGTCACATGAATAGTTCATAGAAAGGATTTGAGTAGAAAGAGGGGAGCTGGAGAAAGACTGGATTTTGAAATTCGGTCTTTGTCAAGGAGTTCCATAAGGTGAAATGAAGGGTGGGCCTCAGTTATAGGGCTTAGTCAGGTACAGGGGAGCCCTCTGTATGGTCTTTCCTGAACTTGTCATCCCTGGCCACAGCCTCCTCAATGAGGGGCACTTTACTTCTAAGAGTGGCTCTTAGTCCACAACTGTTTTGCTTCTGGCAGGGGCAACATGGAGGACCCATGTCCTTTTCCTGGAGAATTCCACCTCTCCTCTTTTGGGTCAGGTGGTGACCTGTGCTTGTGGTTCCGGGTTTGCCTTTCTGTTTCTTGGAGCTTTCATCAGTCTGCTATGAGGAAGAAAGTATATGATTCATAAAACCAGCATAGTCTAGGTAAGCTTCTTCTGTTACCTTCTCTTTATGTTGCTTTGCTACTATCCCATTTCCTAGATACTTCCTTTGTCCTACACACCCAGCCCTAGCTCTGGGCATAGAGCAGATGTAGGCGGGTTCATCTGGTGCTTCCTGATCACGCCCTCAAGGTCTGCAGAACTGAGATGAAGGCGCAGTTATGATGGTCGCTGCCATGATCTTGTCTTTTAAGGACACCTTCAGTGGGACAGTAGGCTTCCCTTTCTCCTCTCTCCATGTCTGTTCTCTTGCCTGTGTTGGTGACTCCCCAGTTCTGGTGCTGGTAGGGAGATCCTGCAGTTTCAATGTGCTTCCTCTTTCTTTCCATATTGCTCTGCTCACTTAGTAAATCCCATGATTTCATCTCTGTGGTTGCCTGTGTGTTCATTCCTATCTTTTTATTTCTGCGGCCACCTGAATAATTCCAAGTCTCTTTGCAAAGCTCTGTCCTACTTTATAGACATGACAACTGTCAACTTCTATCGCTGCTGCCCATGCCTCTCATCATTTACATGTGTGCTTCTGAGGTTCTTATGTTAAATGTTCATTAAATGTTCTGTGAACCATTCAGAGCAACCTTGTCAGAGCAGGGAGGGAAAAAGCAAGTATCTATCTTCTATCTTGTCATTTTGCTCAGATGAATGAATTAAATATTTTTGTTGCCTTGAAGATTAATTATCTCCTGTTCCCAGCCCAGCTTTAATATTTCAGCTGTATCTTCTTGTGCCCTGGGCCTGACAGTTGGAATTTCTGCCCTCATTCTAAACATTGTGCTTTTGCCATATTTCTCATCATCTCCAGATCATGTAGGCTTTTGCAGTGAGTCAGTTCAAGGATTCAGAAAGACTGGAGTCTGACCTGCAGGATTTAAGATTAAGTACTGTGTAGTAGCTCTTAGAGTTGAGAGACTTCTTGAACTCTTCTGGCCCTGTCTGGCACATGAGATACTGTTATTGTGCTTAACAAATAAAACACCTGAGACCCAGAGAGTTTGTGACTAATTCAAGGCTACCAAGCTAATAAATTTTGGATCTCAATGCCATACTAGATTTTAAGGTATCAGTATACTTTATCTTCTTCCAGAAAGCCAGCTCTTAATTTGTAGATGGTGTCAACTCTTTTGAGATTTCTGCTTATAGATATAACAACCTAGGACTCCTTTTTGTAATATCATGCCTTGTCTAAGTAAGCATAGGTAGCCTGGAAGTTAGGTGACACCTAGTGAGTAGAGAAGCATATCTTGTCCCCTCTCTGAGCCTGGAGGCTAGTTCATGAGGCTAGCATGTAGGATAGTCTTATCCTACATGTCTTTTTTCCAATGTATCTTTATAGATCCTTATGTTCAAAAGGACTTTTCTTTTTGTCTCTAAAGTGGCTTTACATTGGTTCACTCCAACAACCACATGCTAAGTTTTTGTTTTTGCCTGTGTTTTACCTCAAGTAAATAAATCAGTGTTGTTCCTATGTTTTTTCTATTCCCTTTCTGTCTCCTTCAGTGAGTCCAGACTCTTCTGTGACTCCCTTGGACAGGGTTTCTCTAGTCATTTAGTCTGTCAGTACTCTGTATCTTGGCCATTTTTTCCTCTTGGATGTAACTTGCAAATTCACAGTGTTTCTGCCTGCTGCTTGTGGCTACCACCAGCCACAGCCAGAGGTCTGTGTTCTGTTTTCCTGGAATACTATGGCAGCTTTCTGGTCTTTTGGTCCTTTATCCTTCACATATAACACATGCTGGAAGATTCCAATCACTGCCCCACTTTTGAGCTTAAAATTCAGTGGCACTGTCATGCACTCATTTCACTCACTTTATGCAAGAGTGAAAGTAACCCACCCCAGTAAGAGTGGCCCACACTGTCAGACTTGGTTACTCTTCTTTTACATATTTCTTGATTTTTTGGTACTGGAAATTGAACTCAGGACCTTGTGTTTGCCAGGAAGGAGCTGTGCTGCTGATATATATATCACCAGCCCAGTGATTTTTTAAAAAAGCTTATTTGTTCCTTCAAATAAATTTATTTTTTAAAACTTAATTTGTTCCTTCCATTCCTTTAATTCTTCTCATGTAATGAAAAATATGTGGTAACATTTCTTTGCAAATTGTATAGCATGTAAGGTTTTAATTTGTTCAATAAAAGTTCTGCAGTACGAAAAGCAAGTATGAGGGTTTGGATTTGACAATAATCTACTATGTGCTGATGATTTGCATATCTTAGTCTTGTTTCAACTTACTAATATTCCTATGAGTTAAGTTATTATGTGCATGTGATAGGTATGATAACTGAGGCCCTGGGGGAAAAATATATGCCTTTTTGCTGTGTCTCAGACCTACTGCTAGAGGAGGAGTCCCTAGGCTGGCTGGAGGGATAAATCACACACATAAACAGCTACTGTGGAAGAAAATGGTACATTGTTATGATGAGATTTCTCCTAGTTGAGGGATTGGAGAAGACATTATGAAAAAGTTAGATTTCCAGTAAGTATGAAGAATGAGCAGTGTTTTGACAGAAGGAGCTGAGAGCCAGGGATAGAAAGGTGAAAATACAGAGGCATTGAGGGGAAATGTCCTTGGTGTCACCAGAAATCTGTGTACAGTCCACTTTGATAGAGGTGCAAGATTTGTGGATGATGTAGTGGGCTGTTAGGCTGAGCTGTAGCCTGTTTACTTAAAGTTGGGCTAAAGAATTCATGGTTTGCTTTGTAGGCACAGGGGAGCCTTTAGCAGATTTTGAGCAGGGGAGGCACTAGTTTGAACTGAGATTTAGAAAGGTTGCCTTGGACACCCAGTGAACTGGCAACTTTGAAACAGCAAAGAGAGGAAATTCGAAGAGGAGCTTGCTGTTGCTACTGTCAAGTGCAGATGTTCTGAGGGCCTGAAATAGCACAGTGGCAGTGGGGCAGGGTGGAGTGGGGTGGGCAACACAGCAGAGAGCAGGAGGAGGGATGCAGAATGACAGTGACAGGACTTGATGATTGGCCAAACTTAGGGGGAAGAGGGGGAGTTGGAAATCATTCTAAGGTGACTGCCAGGATAATGATGCAGCCCTAACACAAATCGAAGGATTAGGAGGAAACAGATTTGGGGCTGGTGAAAAGTAAGGTGATGTTGGATGGTGTGTTCTGTTTTGTGCAGGTTGAATTTTAGGTGCAGGTGAGTTGTCTAATTCACATTTGTGCTCAGTGTTCTTTACCACTATTGCTACAATTCCAGGTATCCCTCTAGCTGTCCTCTTTATTATGCAAACTTTTTGGGGGGGCTCTGAGGGCAGGGCCAGCTTGGCATGTGGTGCTGGGGTCAGGGATCACCTTCCTAAGTTTGCCTAAGTAGGTACTTTAGTCCACTGACCTATCTTGCTGGTCCAATTATGCAAACTTTTCGCTAGCTTTTATAATGCAGCTAGATGAAGCTGCCAGGAGGACCTCACCTATATTCATCTTTGAATTTCTGATGTACCCTTTATGCCACGTGGTATCTCTTAAGTCCACTTTCACCAATCTGTGCCCCCATACACACAAGTATTCCAGATTGTGTGGGAGGCCCTGGTAGTTAAAACTGACATAACATTGTTGTCCAAGTGTGTATGAACATTTATGGTTGACAGAATACTTAGGATGGTCAGAAGTGTGTTGACTTTCTGGCTGACCTTCTGCGTGGTTCAGGGTCATTGAGCCATTGAGTTAATAAGATAAAAAGTTATTAGAGAATAAATGGTAGATTTTAGTTTAATAATAAATACATCTGAAGTTATTAGCACATATCAAACAGGAAATTTGGGATTATTTTTAGCTTCTATAAGAAGATAGTCTGATAGAAGGGATGACCAAATTTAAATACCAAAGCTAAAGTTGATGTTTTGTGGGTATTAAGAATGTCATGTAAAAAAAAAAAAAAAAAGAATGTCATGTATAGGATATTATTTTGTATAGATTTTGCTCTAAGCACTTCACCTATAGTACTAATTCAGATCTTATTAAAACCTAGCAAAATAGCAATTGTTATTACTGTTTGCTTGCTTTGTGTGTGTGTGTGTGTGTGTATGTATATGAGTGTGTGTGTGTATGTGTTATGTGTGTGAGTGTGCATGCATGCTGGGGATTGAACCCAGGCCTTCCACAGAATAGGGAAGCAGTCTACAACTGAGCAACTTGTTCAGCCCTTCTTGTTTTCAAGACAGAGAAATTGAAAAATTAAAAGTTAAACTGCTTGTCCAAGATCATATAGCTTTTATAGAATGCATTCAAGCTCAGGCTTTTTGTTTCCAGAGCCTACACTGTTACCCACTATGCACTTTACCCATTGATGAGATTTCAGCCTTGAAATATTTTAAGCAAACTCTAGCCAATTATATTCTTGACTTTTGATGCAGGACACAAGAATGTTCTTTTTTTTTTTTTTTTTTTTTTTTGAGGAACCAAGGATTGAACTCAGGCCCTTGCGCTTGCCAAGGAAGTGCTTTTCCTACTGAGCCATCTCCCTGGCCCCTATATGCTTGACTTTTGGAAGGCACTGTCTTTTTTCTCTCTGTATTCCTAGTGCCAGCACATAGTATGTATTCACTAAATGTTTGGTGAATGAATATCCTTCCAAGTCACTGTTCATAATCTGCTATAAGGTGAAAGTGGGCAAAGAGGTTCTTATTCCTCTAGAATATATTCCTGTTCTTGATCCTAAGATAGCTCACAAAAGAGTATAATGTGTCAATATAGGCCCACCTGCATTATAGATTTGGACAAATTGCTGAGCCTAAGTCTCACTTTTATCATCTAGAAAGTAGAAATAATGGTTAACCTGCTGTGTAGAGCCTTAGTGAGGATTAAATGAAATAATCCTTGTACTTGGTATATAGCACTCAATAAATGTTGGATTACAGTATTACAGATGGAAAATTTGAAAACATAAAAGGGGATAAGTGCCTGTTGGAGGTCTAAAATCATAGTTTATAGACACAAAGATGTTTGATTTTCTACTAAAATTGTCATTGCTGAAAATTTAGGACAATTTTTTCTAATAATTTGTTAGACACAGAAGCCTCAACTGGTGGGGAGAGGGAAACCCAGAAAGCTGCTGCAGAATTCCAGGCAAGGGTAAGACTGAAACCAACTCACCATTTCTTGGATGTACTCCTTCAGGTTGGCAGAAATTGAGGAAGAGATTTAGTTTTCCTCTTATTCTGTATGCCTGTGTGTTTCTTGCTGGGATGACATTGGTTTGAACCACAGTTTCCCCCACAAATTTTAATATTTTGAGGTTGTGTTGAGGCTTCTGGTCTACCTTACATATCTGCCCATTTAGCTGCATTGTCTTGGAATTGAGCATAAACAGGTCACCTTTTTGTACTAGATAGCAGTGGCTCGAAACAGTTGTGGAATCTCCAGAAATATGAAATAGCCACATTGTAGGAGAGTCTTCCTGAAGAGAATCTAGTATTTAAAAAGCACAACAATAAAAATTACTTTGATACTGTTTGCATATAAAGATATTTTCCAGAGGACCTATAATATAAAAAAGGTAGGGATATCAAGAGAGGTGGAAGTAGTAACATTTATTGAACTACCTCTAAGTATTAGTGAGATTGTATTCTTTGGCACAGTTGATCTCATTTAATCTTTGCAGTCTTGGCTGGGGTGATAGCTCAGGGCATAAATGCTTGCCTGGCAAGTACAAGGTGCTGAGTTTGATCCTTGGTAGTGAAAAAAAAAAAAAAAGACTTACAGTTTGGCTGGTCTGAAGGTAGTGAGTTCTTTCAATTGATTGTTCACAGTCAGTTACAGATTGAACTTTTTGTTCTCTTTACCCACTTCTCACTACACTTGACCAAAAAATTCTTTGCAACCTTGACAGGCAAATGTTATTATGCCCATTTTACAGTGAAGAAGTAAAGGCTCAGAAAATACAGTCCTTGTATTTAGAGTTCTGTGGCTTACAAATGTCAAACCTCAAACCAGGCTCTTGCAGTCCATAGATTTATTTATAAAACAAAAATCATAAAACCTATTCTAAGCTCTGTTTTGTGAATCAAATTAGATGTTAAGTAAATGAAAAAGAATAAAGCATCCCCTGACATCCAGAAGCTGGCCTGGCGTGATCAGCTACTGGGCCTAAGTGTTGCTGTGAGCTGGTCTGGTGTGAGGCCTTGATGTCCTGTTGAACATGAACTGTTTCACAGAACATCAGCATCAGACTGGCCACTCTGGCCAGAGTGGTTCAGTGCGAACCAGGACTGCCGTTCTGTAATTATGTGAGCATAGAAAAGACAAACATTGTCCAAGCCACAAAACACCAAAAATCCTCCTCTCTTGCCTCATGAGTGACTGATGCTCCTTTACCAATTACAGCTTAACTTCATTTTAGTCTTATGGGTAAGATTTATAGCAACACCTGCTTGTGTGAGTGAGCTTTCTGTAATTGTGACAAAATACCTGAGTTGAACAACTTGATCATTGGTCCTATTGCTTTGGTTCTGTGTGTCACAAAACAATATTGTGGAAATGCGGTGGAGAAGCCAGGAGTGGGTAGGGGAAAAGAGGGAAGAAGGGAGGAAGAAGACAGATAGATATGTAGGTAGGCTAACAGAGGAAGAGAGAAAGAATGAATGGAGTGGGCACAGGCCAAGTCCTAGGATGTGCTTCCAGAGTACTATGATGACCTAACCTCAAAGATTGCACTCCCTCCAAGTAATGGCATAGGTGGGGACCAAGCCTTCTGCACGTGAGCCTTTAGGGAACATTCAGCATCCAGACTATAGCATACAGTCATAGAATTGTCCTTGCATCCTGACAGCCTAATTCAGGGCACATTTCCAGTTCCACAGGCCTTTCCTAATATTACACAATGGAAGTCCAAGTCTTCTCAGTCCTTTCTCATATAGTCAGCTGTCTGCATCTGCTGGTTCTATTTTTTCTTTGTTTAGTGACACAGGGAATAACACTCAGGGCTTTGGGCACTCTATGCAAGTGCTTTATCACAGAGCGACACCCCTAGCTCCATCTCCATTGTTACTATATCTGTAAATTCGACAAACCTTGGGTTGAAAATATTCGGGAAAAAATTTGCATTTGTACTGAAACATGTAAAGATATTTTCCCTTGGCATTTCCTCCTGAACAATACAGTATAGCCATTTACATAGTATTTACATTGTATTAAGTATTATAAGTTATCTAGAGATGATTTAAAATAGATGGGAGGATGTAGGTGGGTTAAATGCAAATGCCACACATGAGCATCTACAGATCTTGATGTCTGAGCAGGGTTCTGGAACCAGTCCCTTAGAGCTACTGGGGGGCGGGGGGCAGGTACCATCTTACTGAGATGCTGCATGATTCCTTGTAGTGAGCCTTCTTCACAGAAACAAGTAAAAAATCCAGCTTGTCCAGCTGCACATATATGTTCCTGGTGGTTGTGGCTGGAGTCTTGACGCTTTGGAAATGGTTTAGTGCTAGATGAATATTAGCTGGTGTTTGGTTAGTCACCTACTGCCACAGTAATTCTGCATCATAAATAACTCACAACTTGGTGGTTTTAAATTGTACCAGTTACAGATTGAATAAGCCTTGTCTAAAATACTTGGGACCAAAAGTGTTTTGGACTTTTTTGTCATTGTATTTTGGTGTATGTGCATAGACTTTACTGTTTGAGCATCTTTAATCTAAAAGTCCACAATCTTATGTGCTGCAAGATCTCAGATCACTGGGGCTGGGATGATGGCTCAGTAGAATTAAATGCTTGCCTGGCAAGCGCAAGGGTCTGAGTTCAATCCCTGGTTCTGCCAAAAAAAAGAAAAGATCGTTTTAGATTTTGGATTTTTGGATTAGAGGTGCTTATTTGAAACACACTTATTCTGTATTTCTTGCCACTTTTATTTTTTATTAATGTTTTTGTTTTATTTTTTAAATAATTTTATTGAGAAACAAATAGCAATGAGACAGTTTCAAAACTGATTA
>NDGN011385278.1:0-10148 GCA_002564285.1 Tympanoctomys barrerae | reverse complement strand
ATCATTATATAATTTTAATGATATTTTCCATGGCTCCATTGGGTGGTGATGGACGTACATCATATAGGCAAAAATAAAAGGCGGACAGAGGGAGGGGACAGGGCTGGCTTTGCCTCCTGTTCCCACCAAGCAGTCAGGCTGTTGAAAACCCAAGTGCATCAGATACTTGGAAGAGTTAGCAACTAAAATACCAGTAGAAGTGTTTCACCCTACCTGCATGTGCATGTGTCTATAAAGACAGGTGTTTATTGTCACTAAACAGACCAGCAAGTTTTCTTATGTACTATTTAAACTTGAGCTTGTGCTATTTCAGAAAGTCATTTAATGAGTTCAAAGCAGTTTTCAGCAGCCGTGGTACAGGAAGACAAAAAGGCATCAAATGATTGTTTGCCCGTGACATCGGACATCGTGAAGCTTACGTCTACAACATGGCTAATCTTAGGTGGTATAGCGCAAAACATTTTCAAAAGGAAGGTTTGTTACTGGCATAGATGAACCACATGATATATTGTATATGTGGCCCAAGACAATTCCTCTATGCTCAAGGTGGCCTAAGCAAACCAGAAGCTGGGTGACCTGTGCCCTGCAGTGCTGTGGGCAAGAGGGGACAGATGTAGCAAAATGATGTGCTAGAAATGCCTATGGTCCTCTTTATGCCTGCTGATTATGCTTGTGTCACTTAATTGGCTTGGGTGCTGCCTAAAGGACTAATAAAGCATGTTTAGGAGTGAAGCGGTCATGAATTTGTGATTTAGGGTGCTATGCATGTTCCCTGGCCCCTTCCTCTCTGTCACTGTTCCTCTGTTCTGTTCCCAACCACCATGAACTAAGAAGTTTTGCTCTGCCATGCTCTTCTGCCACGATGCTTCTGTCCAGAAACTGAAAGCCAAGTAAAACTCCTCCTCCTTGATGTTGTAGGTGTCATGATTGTGGCCCAGTAACAGAAAAGCTAGCCAATGTCCCAGCCTATTCTGTCTCAGCCCCACAACCTCTTTCTGCACTCTGCCAAGTGGCTATGGGGCTGAATGTCCACAGAACACAGTTCTGCTTTGCAGTTGGGCCCCTGTATGCTCTGCCTGCATGGGGGATGCTGGAGAGACGCGGCCAACCGTGGGAAGCCTGTGGTCCTCCCTGTGTCACCCCCTCCCGTGGGTGGCACCAGGCAGGCTTCCTCACACTGGAGCAGCGTCACCGCCTTCCCCCGGCCACAGCTGAGTCCAGTTTGCAGTCTGACCAGCACCTACTGACCAGCCTCATCGCATCGCCTGTGAGAGATCAATTCTGATGTTGCATACCGCTCTCCAGAGACTGGTTTCAGCTTTGTGGTCTTCCTCAAAACACCTGAGATTTAATAGTCTCAGCCTCTTCCTGTCACCCAGGCCCTAGAGGTGATCCTTGCTTCCTAGAGTTACTGCTTCTGTGACACTTTGTGTTACCACAGTCTCAGCCCCGTTAACCAGCCAGGAAATCCATGCCTCTTGAATAACCAAATCCTCCCCATTCAAAGGATGAATGTGGCTTCTGTCTCCTGCCTGGACCCTGTTGGATGCAAACCTGAAGGTGTCTCTGTTTCTTCACTCAACAACTGCGCGATGAATTAGCTGCGGTGCAGTGATAGTGCAGTAATACCTGAGGCTGACGAGCTCCTGCTCCTGGGGAAAGAGGGGAAGAGACAGGCGCCCCCAGAGTGCAAGCTCTTCTTCTACCTCCACGGAGAGGAGACAGTCACACTCTCCGCCTCTGTGGAAATGGCCATCCAGCTTCGAGCTTCACCGTGAGCTTTGACTCTGCAGTAGCCACTGTTTCCCATTCCACCAGGAAACCCGCTGATCGGTGCCCCCTTCAAGCTGATGCCTCGGCTTCCAAACCCTGCTGCCCCCAGGTGACAGCCACGCTGACTGTTGCGTGGGCACCCAGTCCTGTATGTGGCCTGTGTGTTTGTATTTCAGATCACACTACTCTGTCAAAGAGCATGTAAAACAATAAATGTGACTGCTCGAGAGAATCTATCGTATTTTTTTCCCGAACAACCAACTACAGAAATTCACTGTCAAAAGGGACCCAAAGATGTTACGTGCCTGAGAAGGGTACTTCGCTGTGTTCTTTCCAAAACTCTCTAAATCTTGTCTTCTCTGGAGCAAAGCATCAAGCAAGCCCTTCCCAGGAGACATTCTGCAGCACATCTGGCCAGCATTCAGGGTCAATATTATGAAAAACAGAAAATAATAGAGGAAACTGGGGACACATAACAACCAAATACATACAGCGAGGCACCCTGAATTTGATCATGGAACAGAGAGGACAATGGAAAAAGTAGTGAATCCAAATAAAGGCTGGAGTTCAGTTAATAATAATGCACCAATGGTAGTTGCTTGGTTTTGACACATGTGGCACAATGACCCAGATGTTAACACAGATGTGAACGACTGGGAGGAGGGGTGTTCAGGAACTCTCCATGCTGTCTTTGCCACTGACCTGGAAGTCTAAGATTACTCCAGGGTAAAATGTTAAAACAGCAGCAGTAACAACTAAATTACATGCTTTGGTAGATTTGCTAATAATAGGCTGTTTTTAAACAATGCTGTTAAATTACATGTGGGCAATTTTCCTAATTGTAGAAGCTAAGGGAAACATCTCTAATGGTGCTTTACAATTTTCCTTATGTTCATGTTCCACTTTAAAGAAACTGAAACCAAGAAGTAGTGAAGATTCCCTGTGGCTATAGAGGATGCCAAAGATGATGGTGAATTTCCACCCTTGAAACTCATCTGCAAGGGGGACGGCCAGGCTTAAACAGACATAGCCAAACACATATGCATTTATTCATAAATTATCTCACAAAAATATACCACTTTTATGCTGTCCCAATCTTATTTTGGAATCAACTAACTGCTGGTCTCAATTCTATTGAGTAAGACATTGTCTTGGTTACTTTGTACTCATCCCTGGGAAGAAAATACCCGACACCCCAAATCAAGGAAGGAAAGGTTTATTTAGCTTACTGTCTATACTCCGCTGGCTCCCAGGCAGAGTGGCGCAGGGCAGAGAGCAGCAGCTTATGACAGCAGCAACGGCGAAGAGCAAAGGCACAAGCAGCAGCTGCAGCGTCTAGCCAGCCCCTCTCTGCCCTCCTTATATAATAAGCAAGCTACCCTGGCGCTGGGGGTGTAGAACTCACACAGTGTCCATGCCCTCCTCCTGCACAGGATGAGGATGTGTACAACTAAGAATCCTGGCTCTGTACTGAGTCAATTAGACTTCTAAACTTCTCAGATTGCCACAGTGTACCCACCAGTACAGACATCTCTTACTAAAAGCTAAAATAATCCTAAATCTTGAGAGGTGCTGGACTGGGCGGGGCAGTGTCCTGGCAAGGGACTGATAGGGCTGGGAGAGCCAACGGCTATCCGGGAAATTCTTCCGAAAATGACGCTTGCGTTGAGGTCACAGAATGTTCAGGCAATTTGGGCTGGTGGAGGGTCGTGCCATAGAAAGTCACCTCAGCCCCTGTGGAAAGCCTAGCGGGATGGGCGTACAGCGTGAGGGCAGTGCGCTCCGTTCTCACTGGGGAGGTCTGAAGAGGCTTCTGGAAGAGGCCACCGCAGGGCTGTGCCCAGGAGATCAGAAGGCTGCCCCAGGCAGCTGCGCAAGGGTTGGGGTGACCCAGGAAGGGGGTGGATAATAGGCAGGCTGTGCCACTGGCAGTAGTGGGATCGTAGTAGAATGTAATAGATCCTGGTTGTCAACTGTTCTTTTAGTTTTGATTACTTTTAGAAACTTTAAATTGGGATGTAATAATTATATAAATTGTGATTAAAGCACTGAGCTGCGACGTAACAACAGGTTACGTCTTGGAAAGCATAGCTAGTTTGATATAGGGGAGTGGCAGGGTTGGAGTTGTGTGTTTTCAGAGTGCTTGGCGGCAGTGGGCCGGCCTTACGCGTGCAGTGTGGGCCTCAGCAGCCTCTCCTGGGGCTTGCGGGAAGGGCAGAACCCAGGCCTCTGAAGTGGGACTGGGTAGCCTCCTGGATGAGTCCAGTGTACAGCGTAGTGCAGAAGACGGAATTGGGAGCTCGGCCCTCCCAGCACGAGGACCGGGTCTAGGAAATGACTGTGACAGTCTAGATAACAGAGGAAAACGGCCAGGGCCACAGCAACAGCGAGGAGGGAGAGTGGATGGGATGCAGGTGAAGGGACGGGATTATCATCCCCAAGGAGTGACTGGGTGGCCACCGTGGGGAGGTGGGAGTCACATGTCATTCCGCAAGGGCATGGCAAGGCCAGCAGGAGACCCATGTGTCCTAGTGCACATCAGACAGTATAGTGAATGTTTATATTTTAAAAAATTATTACAGTAAAAGGACACATTGCCAGTAATCTTTTTCAGCCCTCCCCCCCCCAACATGCTTATCTTATTATTATTCTCAATTTTTTCTTTTCAGACATGGCCTTGCCTTGTAGTCCAGGCTGGTGCTGAACTCACTGTGTAGTCTGGCCTTGCCTCAAGCTCATAGTGATCCTCCTGCCTCAGCTTCCTGAGTGCTAGGGTCGCAGGCCTGAGCCACCTTGTGGGGGTTCTTTCCTCATTCGGAAGGCATTCTGGAGCTCCTCTCGCTCGAGTGCCTAGATGAGGTGTGATTGCAGTGGATATTGTCACTGAGTGCCATCCAATGGGCAGGTAGGCACGGAAAATCATTACAGCATGTCCCCAACCAGCTTTTCCCAGGAACTGGCACCATGCCATTTCTGGCTCTTGCCCAAAGTCAAATGAGTAGGCAAGGTCAGCGTCTTAAATTGATTCACGACACTGCCGCAGCCACAACAGGACAACTGGAGTGTGCCAAGCGCTCTTTCAGAACAGCTTCAGAAAGTGGCCAGAACGATTGAGTAAGCGTGTTCCACACAAGGAGGAGGAGGAGAGTCTCCAGGGAGATTAATGGCGAGGCGAGGGGCCTTTTACCGTAATACAATTTATACATTTAAATGTACAATTTTTATCACACTTGTATTTTTTAATATACAAAAACTAAACCACATACATTTGTAATAAAATAAATCAAATAAAAAATAAAGGCAGGCTAGGGAGATAGCTCAGCAGCATAAACACCTGCCTGGCTAATGAACAAGATTCCAAGTTTAATCCCTGGTGCCAAAAAAAGGCAATATTGTCCCCCAACCCATCATTGTCATATTCACTGTATTTACTATTTTTCATGTTTCCAAGTTTTGAGTTTAACCATGTCAGCTGGGTGGGGAAATGCCACCCACTGATGTGTCCCTGAGTGTCTCTTCCCTACTGCACATCAGTGATGTCACATTGGTAGTGTGACAGCTGCTGATGGGGCTTTTACATCACAGTGATCAGCAACTGCTACAGGTCAGGTCTTTTTTGTTGTTGTTGTTTTGTTTTGTTGTTGATTTTCTAGATGAGAGGATAACAAACTTTTACTATAGAGGACCAGGGGTTAATATTTTAGGGCCTTCTGGGTCATGCTTGGACATTACTACTTAATCCTACTATATCGTAAGAGTAGTCCAAGATGATAAATACATAGACAAATGAGCATGCTTGTGTTTCAGTAAAATTTTATTACCCCCAAGCAAGCAAAAGCCTGTTTTTATCACCATCATTATTATTACTGTATTATGCTTAACAGTATGGGCTTGTCAGCTTCTGGGCTAGATTGGAAAACAGTGGAGAATGTGTTAATAACGTCAGCTGGACTCTAATGGGTTTCTGGTCTGCAACCCTTACGCTGAGAAGCGTACAGACTGCAGGAAATATTCTCCCTGTATTCCAAACCTGCAAATAAGTCACTTGTAGCACCAAGAAACAAATGTGTCTTCTTTGCTTTATGTTCATTATTATAAGCTGAAATAGCAACCAATATTTACATCGAATCCACACTCATCCGTCAGCTCTCCATAATGCAGCTTTGGCGACAAGAGTTCAGCAGAAAGCAATGAAAGCTTTCTGTGAGGATCAACTAGCCGTAATGGAATTTACAAGAAGGATTTTTGTTCTTGTTGTCTTATTATTATTTATAAATGGTGCATCACCCATATTTATATCAGTAGAAATTTTAATAAGCTTACAGGTGGAGAGGGTACATTTTTCTTTTTCTGGGTGGTTGATTACTGGGTGACCGCATGTGTTGACAACCATAGCACAGGCTTTGGGTTTAGGGGTGAAGGTGGATATAGCTGGTGAGAAACAGGAGGAGCAGTTTTGTAAACACACACACATGTATGCACCCACGCATGCATGCACATGAAGCTTGACTTCGGCTTTGCACATATTCTTTCATTTTCAAATAGACCCACTGAGCACTCAACCCCTCATCTCATGAGCAAGTTTGTTACCAGCACTGCCCACCCATACCCTCTGCTCTAGTGAAATAAACAGGCATGGTGTGAGGCAGAGGGAAGATGAAACCCTTTCTCTGGATTTTAATCATTGGGAGAAAACATAAAATCAAGGAGGCTTCTTCCATCAGTCCTGGAGTCTGTCTCCCTCTGTCCCTCTGTTGCTATCCTCTTTCTCTTTCTGTCTCTCTTTCCTCTCTCTCTCTCTCTCTCTCTCTCTCTCTCTCTCTCTCTCTCTCATTGTGTGGTACTGGGGATTGGACCCGAGGTCTTCACACTGAGCCACATCCCCAAATCTCTTTATTTTGTATTTTGAAATTGCCATGTAGGCCGAGCTGAGCTCTGGGCTCTAACTTTCAGTCCTCCTGCCTCAGCCTCCTAGAGTGCAGAGATGACAGAGATGTGGTATCATACCCAGCCAAGAATCTCTCTTCTTTAAGGAATGTATGTTTATTCTAATGTTTTAGCCAGGAAAAGCACTCTCTAGTTTTAGAAACTAGGTTGTGCTTCCACTTGCCATTTCCGCCACATGGTAAAGCCAAGTATGACTTGGAGCTCAGGTTTGAATTGGTCTTATTATCTGGCTAGAATGCTTATTTTTCAGAATATTCTTAGCTGGCTGTTGTGGCCTGCACACTAACCTCAGCGTTCAGCAAGCTGGGGCAGGAGGCTCTCCCTGAGTTCAAGGCAAGCCTGAATTATGGAGTAGAATTTTGTCTCAAAACATTTTTAATTCAATTTATTTATTTAATGTATTTAGTACAGGGTCTACAGGGTCTCACTATGTAGATCAGACTCATAGTGATTCTCCTGTTTTCAGCCTCCCAAGCGCTACGATTACAGGTGTATGCCACCATGCCCCATCTCAATCGCTGTCTCAGTGCCCGCCCCCCGCAGGTGGGGCCAGCACGACACACTGAGGATTAAACCCCGACCGTTGTGCACTGCCCAAGCAGGTGCTTTACTCCGCTGAGCTATCTGGCCAGCCCTTCAATTTAATTTTTATTTGTACAAGTTTGTAGTGCATAGTGGTGACATTCCCATGGGGAGCTGGTATGTGTATATAACAAACTCTAATTTTTTTTCATTCTCCGCCCCCACGTTCCTTCTTTTTGCAAAAGACCCATCTCCCTACAGAAAAGGAGAAGGAGGAGAAAGAGGAGGAGGAGGAGGAGGAGCAGGAGGAGACAAAATGAGAAGAGAAAGAGGGAACATATTCTACTATTAAATGTGTCATTTTTAAAGTCATTTTTAATTTTGTCAACCCATTTTTCAATGTATTAATTTGTAAGTAGTAATAGGAGATATCCCAGCCTCCACGGAGTTGTTACTACTACCAACTAGTCACTAATTACTCAGAAACTCCTAGAGGACTGGAGGTGAGCAACGGGGAGTGAGTTTTATCTACTGGCTGTTTCTGCTCCTGGTGACTGGACCCGCTACGGGGTTTCATGGAAACTTCTAAAAATGTGGTAGATGAAACATCTTGTATTGCTCAATGAACACAGACCACAGTGGAAATACATTTCAGTTTTTCTTCTTGCACAAAGACCATCCCACGGAGCACAATAAACAGTGACTAAGACAATATTCAGATCTAGGGGTCCAGTGGGGGAATATGGTAGCGCTTGGGGATAGAAAATACCTTGGGGTCGCAGGTCAAAGATCCCAGGACTCAGAATCTGAGGGTACTAGGTAGGCACAGAGATTTGCTTCGTATGACCTTTCACGCTGCAGGTGAGAAAGCTGAGCTACGGAGAAGGGACTTGCACAAGGACCCCAAGTCAGCCTGCGGAAGTCAGGATGAACGAAAGCCACCAGTGTTTCTGTTCACCTCTCTGCCTCGCTGGGGTACCTGGGAACAGCACACAGCACCCCCTGCCTTGCTAACATGCGTAGGTCTCAATATATGTGTTTGTTAGACTTGCTTCTCCTTGTGCTTACAGCCTTTCTTTGGTTTTGTTTTTTTTTTAGACAGAGTCTCACTATGTGGTTCAGGCTGGCCTTGAACTCGGAGAGCTCCTCCTGCCTCTGCCTGGCCAGTGCTAGGATTGTAGGCGTGCACCACCACGCTCCCCTCTGCTTACAGCTGCTCGGGCCTCAGGTTTGCGAGGCAATCTCTGAGGACTTTGCTGACCTTTGCCTCTCACTTTCCTCAGGACTTTGGTGATGCAACTGAAAGATGTCAGAGTCTGTCCACCGCAGGAAACTGTCCACTTTATAGTCTCTTTCCTTAGATAGAAGCTCATAGCTGGCTCCATCCAGACAGCAACTGAAACCCTGCAATTCAGGGTGAGGAATGGCCAAAGCCCTAGTGTTTCTGCTCCCTGAAGCAGCCCACTAGGTCTTTTCATTTTTTTGTACACAACAAAACAGATAGAGGCGGTGTAATGTTGGAGAGATGTTTTATTAGCAGTGTCATGGGCAACTAAGTCAGATAAAAATAAGATAGGAAGTCAGATAGGGCTAGGCCTTGGCAGGAGCCAGTGCAGAAGAGAGGTACTGGGCACCAATGGGAAACACGGGCACCTGCAGCCGAGGGCCAGACCCCAACACAGAAGATAAAACAGATGTACCCACATATTTCCTCAGGATTAGCATCAGGGGTTGGTGTTCTAACTAGGCATCAAGCACCTTGATAAAGCCAGGAAGAGCCACCATCCCACGCCCCTCCAGGGAGAGCCCCTGCTCTGTACTCATACCTGCTTGCTGTATGACTCACTTCCCCATTTGAGCCCGATTTACTCACTTTAACCCAAACAATCATACTGTCTTATCGACTGACCCCAGTTTTGTCTCACGTTAAGCTCACCTTGCGATTTCCTATTTTTCCCACCTTGGATCCGCGGCACCTTGTGGATTTACTCTATAAAAATCCCTAGAAAAGGGAACCCATGTGGGACCCCTTCTGTCTCTTGGACAGAAGCTTTCATTCCTACCCCCGCCCCAAATTTATATTCTGCTCTTAATCTTTGTTGTTTCTAAAATTCATTCTTCGATTTTAGAAAACACAAACTTGTACCAGACACTTATCAGGCTGGGAGTTTCTTCCCCCTATATCAGCAGGAGGAGTTTTTCTTAGATAGAGAATATTTGCAGTTCTTTTAAAAAGCAGGCCAGATTTTCAGGAGCGCCGACAGGCCTCCTCCCCCCAGACTACTGAAACTAGATGAGATAGGATGGCATGTAACAGAGTAAGCTTCTCACAGTTCAGTGACAATTTGTTGAATTTCATCCAACACTGGGGCAAACAATTCACCAGCAAGTCTAAAATCATGTGCAGAAAACCTGGGAAGCTGGTTCTCCTGGCCTAGTGCTTGAGTAACTACAGTGCCTCAAAGGCCAGATGAGCAAGGTTGACATGAACAGCCTTTTATGAGTGCAATTACGAATAATAACATGTGTGCATTCCATGACCTTTGGTGTTTGTGCTCGTGTAGCTCCAGTAACTGTCGCCCTCAGCAAGGTCAGGGACATTTTCCTACTCAGGGAGCTTCCTCGTGCCCACCTAAGAGCAAGGTGGCAACACAAGGACTTTTTCTCCTCAAGTGTCTCTCCTGTATTTCCTAACCACGGATTCTCTGCTTACACGGCCACAGGATAATGATCAAAACCAGCAAATTAACTCTGAAACAACACTATTATCTCATCCTTGGGCCTGATTAAGATGTTGCCAGTTGTCTCAACACTGTCTTTTACAGCACAAGGAACCCCACATCTAAATTCTGCCATCTTGTGTCCAGTCTCTTGGATCGGATATAACGTTGTGACTTTTTTTTTTT
>NDGN011385266.1:0-10924 GCA_002564285.1 Tympanoctomys barrerae | reverse complement strand
GATGGCTCAGTAGAATAAGCACTTGCCTGGTAAGCATAAGGGCCTGAGTTCAATCCCTGGTTCTGCCAAAAAGAGAAAAAAAAAAAAAAAGAAAGAAAGAAAAAAAAGAAAGAGCCTGGAAAGGACAAGCTCATTGACACAGACCAGAAGGGCCCCCCAAAAGAGCACAGTTCTTGCACTCCACATCCCTCACAGCAAATTTAATTACATTTATTTAAAATGAGGACACTGAGACATAGAGTAGGTAAGCAACATTTTGGCTCCATAGCCCGTAAGTGGCAGAGTCATGAATTAAACACAGGCAGAATTTAGGCTCTAAACTGCAGTACTTTGTTACGCTGCCTGGAAAAAAAATCTTAATGAATGAAAATTCTTGTTGGAATTAAACTTTCTGAAAAATGTCAATGACCCTGACTGTTCTTCCACAGACTGTGGACACCTCTTGTACAAGGTGCATGGGACAAGCACAGGGAGAAGTGGGGAAGGACAGAAACCATTCCATCTCTGAGCCTCGAAGGGGCTTTCCAGGCAAAACTTCAACAGGAGAATGGCCTGAACATTTAAAATCCACTGACAGTGGCAGCTACAAATCCAGAGTCACTTGTTAACCTAGCACATTTTGAATACAGGGAGCAAAAGCTTCTCCTGGCTTTTACCTTCTGACAGTACCTGTGAGGAGGCAGGGACTGAGGACACACCTAAGGAAGCTGAGGGCCAAGGTACTGGCAGTGGCCCTCCTGGCCCGGGGCTGAGACATGCTGGGTCACCCATAACCTTCCTATTCAATAGCTGGTCTGTGGCTCAATAGTTTCTACTTCAATTTTAGGCCATTTAAGGTCAATTGATGCCACCCCTCTGGGTTATGACTGGTTGACTGGGAAATCATATCGACACTTCACTGTCTCTGAAACCTTACCTTGTAAAATCCCACTCCAAAAACTTTTCATTTTTTGTCAACTGCACGTTGAATCCATGGTTTACTACCATCATGTGAGTGATTTATGTCCTTTTCATACTCTTCGGGTTTAGTTTCTAGCTGATGCTCAAACTCTTGGCTCTCCTAGATCTCCTTAGTGGATGGCTCCCAACAAAATAGTCTAAGCAGTCGAAACATGAGATAATGTACAGAAAGGGGTAGGGAAGGAACATGGAAGGGAAGAAGGAGGGGCTATGGAACAAAAGAGGTTCTATGGTCAGGATAGCAAATGTTCCCCTAAAGCCAGGGTGCTCAAGGCTTGGTCAACAGACTGTGGTGCTACTAGGTAGAGGTGAACACTTTAAGAAGACAACTGGATCATTAGGGATGTGTCCTTGAAGGCAGTATGGAGACACTGGACTCTTCTCAGCTGCCAGGAGGTGATCAGTATCTTCTACCATGACTTTCACCCTCACTAAAGGCAAGGATGCCCAACCACCACACACTTGAAACCCCTAACCCACACACCAAAGTAAGTCTTCCCTCCTTATAAGTTAATTTTCTCAGGAATTTGGCACAGCAACAAAAAGTAGGCAACCAGAAGGGGGAAAAAAAAAGATGTCAATTTTTTTTTACATGAACATTTTTTAAAAGTCTATGAAATTGGCAAATATCAGGCCATGTACTAATGTACTTAGTTGATGGGGTGTGGGAGAAACTGGCACAGCTGGAGAGGGCTAGTGAAAACACAACCTCCTGTGGAGGTTAAATCTGTTAACACTGGTTCCATTTTAAATGCAACTACCTTTCAAACTAGCCATTCTACTTCTAGTCATAAACCTGGATACCATCTCATGCTATACCTAAAAGCATCCAGATTCTGAGTACTTCTGTATTTCAGGATACTGGCAAAAAAATGGGTTTCATAATAACCATGGGACTCATGAATTATATGTCAGCTAAATCTGCCTTAATTAAAAAGCAGACAGAGATCAGAGTTGTTCCTATCTTGAGATCCTTTAGTGGCACTAAATTGGGAAGTTACAGAGGTGGCTGCTATGTTGTGTGGAATCAAGAGTGAGGATTGTTGGACCAAAGGTCAAGTTACACTGTAAGAATAGTCTAGGGCTAAGAAAGGGACTTACAGGATCTGATTTGTACCAAAAATACTGTGCTCTTGAACAGAACCCTTTGCTCTTCTTCTTTCCTCATCTGTGAATGATGAAAGTGAACCAGCTACACATTTTCTTCACATTTATAGATCCTTCTACACTGCCACTAACCTGAACTGAACCTCAATCTGCCCACACAAAAGGAAAGAGAAATGTTAACACTTAGGTGAGCTCCTACTAATTGCCTGGCATTGTACGTATCCATTGCTTCTCTTACCCCTGTCAACAAGTCCACAAGGCAGTGGTATTCTATTCTTTTCACAGGCTGGGACCCTGACAGTCAGAGGAGTTTAGCAGCTTTTCAAGATTCAAAGCCAGCAAGTGACAAAGCAAGGAATAAAACCCAGCTGGTTCCGACTCCAAAGCTGGACTCTTTGCTCTGAACTCTATTTTCTTCATACCTGGTAACCTAGAGTTAAAGAAAAACATTTTTTTTTCTGTCATGGGGTTTATCAAAACAATATCCCTGAGTGCAAAACAAACACAGAAACAGTTTCAAGGGAATATAAGGCAGAAAACTACAGTTAAGTTCAGTATCCAAAGGATTAAACATTTTTTAAAAGAACACTCTAAATCTCCAAAAGTGACTTAGAATCTATGTTTCTACATAGTGCTAAAATTACTAGATTATTTGTTAATTGACCCTATTTAAACTAAGTTAAATATAGGTGTTTGGTTCTTTTTATTCCATACTAGTTATGTTACAAACATACACTACACAGCTCCTACTTCTATTACAGAAATAGTTTTAAATTAAGTCATTTGTATTGCTAACTCATACCAAAAAACAAAAGTAGTAACATTTATCCTATGCATAATTCCAGCATTCTTACACTTTCAATGGTCCTTTCTTTGTTTCTGTGACCACCTTAAAATTTTAAAAAGGGAGGTTGGGAATGAGAAAGTAGATTTTTAAGTTATTTAAAAAGTAATAACTGAAGAAGTAAAGAAGAAACCACTTATAATCTGAGGTCATTCATAGTCAGGACTTAAAGAGAGTTGTATGTGATGTGGTACAGTCTTGTGAGTGGAAGAGAGAAGCGAGAGCATTGGGGCTACAAGGCTATACACTGTAACAACGAAGAGGAAGGGTGGGATGGGCTAGAGAGAGCTCATTCTTCACTCCACAGGGAGGACTTCTCCTTACAGAAATGCTTCTCCCAAGAATCCTATGGTTTGGGAAGATGCACACCACCAATCTATTGTCATACAAGTGCCTCTTGTAATCTCCTGCCTCTTGAAGCTGCTCAGAACCAAGGGTGCCTCTACTATAAAAGAAAACAACTCCTTGAGACAGGGTCTTGCTATGTAGTCCAGCCTGTCCTTCCTTGCACTTAATGCAATTCTCCTGCCTCAGCTTCCCCAGTGATGGGATTACAAACATGAAATCACCAGGCCTGGCTCTTTACTGGAAATTAAGAAACAAAAGGAAAAGATTCGTCCAGGACTGAGAGTACAAAGGCGTGAATGGGTTCCTTGAGTGAAAATCTGTAACACTAACCAAACATCAGTACATGTCTAAGAAGGAATACAAAAAAACCATAGGCCTCCCTGAAATGGAGACAGAAATCTAGGACAGAAGGCATGGGATCGCCTAATCCTGTTGTCTCTCGCCTACTGAGGTCACCTGTGAACCCTTTAGTGGCGGGAGGTGGCATTTCTGACAACTACCTTCACTCGTTTCTTCCACTTCTGAGACTTTTTACTAAATACCTCAGGGAATCATGGGCAGTATCAATGCAAGGTATGAGAGACTCCACCTTCATCGCATGCTGACACAAACGCACTGCAACTGGTGTGAGCTGGACTGTTGGTCTTGACCATTCAACATGACACACTGGGGACCACAGGGGCAGTTTACTAGGCTGGTGTTCCAAGAAGCCAAGGGAGCCTTGTTTGTCTCAGGCACCAGAAAATGGGCATGATGGCACGTGCCTGCAGTCCCAGCATTCAAGAAGCTCACGGGGAGCTGAAGGCCTAAACTATGAGGCAAGACCCTGTCTCAAAAAAAAAGCAGCAGAAAGAACCATTACCAAGTTAAGCTCCCTCTTCCTCAAAAAAATTAGAAAATAAAAAAATAAAAAACCTCAAATTATCATGTTTCCATTTACTTATGGGTCATTTGGGGGCCCTATTCTGTTCCACAGGTTTATTAGAGCTTTTGTTTGCTATATTATTCTTACAGCTTTATGTATGTCAGAAGTAGTTTGTAACTTTTTAAAATCAAGCATCACCCTGAAAGGGCCACAGATTCTTCTGCACAGCAGAACATAGGATGTTTAAAGAAAGAAGAGCTGCTGCTGTTGAGGGATACGAAAATAAAAACACATTTCAATCGCAGAATTCAGTTTCTTCACTGTGACTTAGAACAGAACCAACTTTCAAGACTTGGTAATACTTTCCTACTTAAATGCTAATTCCCATTTGCAAGTCTAAGTAATGATTGCCATTTTCAAAATCCTGCAGCAACACAGAGACATGTCATTCACTGACCTTGGTGCACTCCTAATGAGATGTCCCTCTGTGACACAAGAATTCCTGATGGAGGCTGGGAATAATGAATGGGAGTGTGGAAGATGAATGATAGAGAAAGGACACCGCTAACATTTTCCATGAGCAAGATCGATGTGCCATACATCAGGAACATAACAAATTGCTTCATCAACTAATCCTAATCCCCAAAGAAAGCAACCCAGAGGTCTGGCAGCAGAACCCAGTAAACAAATTACCCTGAGAGATTAAGTGGATATGAACTAAGGCTTCTCCACCATCTCCCTCCTTCCAACTATACATCGTACAACTCTAACCTTAAAGCTACTCATGTGGCTGTAAACTCCATCTAGTTTTCTAACTTACTCAAATAGTCTTTCCTACCTTTTGCTGTAACATCATGCTTATTTTATCTTTTTAACTTTCTTTTTATAGTAAAAGTTATGATCAAAGTTAAGACATAAAATCCAGGGATCATGATTTAAATATAGATATGCCCATGAATTAATTTCCCTAGAAGCTCACTCACTCATCTCCCCAAATTAGCTCTCATAAATTGCAAAGAGATATTAAAGGAACCTGTATGAAGAAATCGAAGCGAGGGATACCCATGTCCGGGTCAGAATGTGCACATGGCTCAAATTCCCTTGGGGCAACTTCAGAAAGCAGGCGCTGTTCAGTGCATCTGCACCCTGATATGCAGCATGTCAAAATGTATTCAAAACCAATAGCTGAATGCTCCACTCTACCCCACCAGCTAACAGGGCATGTGCTCAGATGGGGCAGCGCTGGGGGATGGATTCAGGGTCTTCTCCACCTCTGTATGCACCTTCCCAGTTCAACTGGACCAGTATGCAACCCTCCTTTCTGAGGTTTAGTTTCCCACCATCTTCCAGAGTCCATTCTGTATACCGCAGCCAGAGAGATCATTTAAAACAGACCTGATGACTTTCTCCCTCTCTGAGAATATTCCCGCACCTCCCACCATTGTCAGGACTGACAGCAGAAACACCCAGCACGAATTACTATGAGGCCAAGAGGGAACAGCAGCAATGGTGGCAGTGCCCGCAGCAGCCTGTCAGGGCCCGGGAGACCGGGACAGAGGTCAGCCTATGCCACGCTCTCCCTTAGCAATGGTTTTGTTTCTGTAACTTCAGACCCCTCGGACCAACAGGCATCATCATGTTTCAGTCACACTCCCTCGGACGTATCGTCAGGACCACAGTGGCCTCGCGACGCTTGTCACTCATCTCATCACAGAACCCCACACCATTACAAGAAGAGCGACCACGGTACAGTAGGATATGCATATGTAGAGAAAGGGAGCTCCCATACAGAGTTTTTATTAGATCACCGTTATAACCTTCCTATTTTTATTATGTGATTATTCTTAATCTCTCACTGCATCTGATGTGAATCCAGTACTAGGCAGAGCTCAGGCATCCACTGGAACTACTGTAGCTGCCTTAGATTACTGTATAGAACATCACAAACTGGGTAGCTTAAAATAAGAGAAACCTATTGTGCCACAGTTCTGGAACTATGATCCCAAAATGAAGGTGTAATCTGGACATTATGAGCATGAATCTATCCCAGGTCTGCCTCCTCGTTTCCAATGGTTCGCTGGCAATCACTGTCTTACAGCTACACCAGAAAAATCTCTCTGCTGTCACCTTCACTTGCTCATCTTTCTTCCTGGATCTCTGTCTCTTCACTCGATCTTCTCCCCTCTGGACAGCAAGTTTCTCTCTCTTTGCAGCCGTCTCCTTACAGGACACCAGCGGTCCTGAATCAGAGACTACTCTAATGAATCCATCTGAACTTCATGCCCTCTACAAAGACCGTATTTCCAAATAGTGACATTCTGAGACATTAAGAGGGATGACTCTGACTCTGTAAGGTCCTTACCAAAATCTAACTTCTAATAGTTTGTGTTTTGAAAGACAACAACAGATTGCTTGTAAAATAGGCACAGAAATATCTGATCATGTTTTAAAATATCTGTATCACACCTGACATTCCACCTCATTCCACAAAGAATTTACACTGCCCTAACATGTTTTTACCTGCAAATCTTTAATATTATTTTATGTGAAAAGTGGTAAGATTTACAACATAATCTAGAGATTGTCAAACAATTTTTTAGCTTCTGAAATTCCCTCACACAGCTAACTTCTCTGGGCTTCAGTTTCCTAGTGTATAACTAACCCAGAATCAGTTGGACTGTCCATTCTCTGCTTCATACTGGATTTTGTAATAATAAATGACATGGTACAGAAGAATGTTTTGAAGATGTAAAATGGCATAATAATGAAAGCCATGCGACACACTTTCATATAGTAGTCTTTCCGTTTTATATTAGCAACAGAATTCCTACAACAGAAACCAGAACAGGGAAGGCAGTACAAGAGAAGCCAGTTCATAGCGAGAGGTGGTTTCCTTTCTGTCTTAATTGTTCTCGCTCTTACCAGGGATCAAACGTTGAACTACACACTAAGCTACTGACCAACCTCATCTTCTCATATGAACTCTGATTCCAAGAAATGTATCATCCATGCTAGGTAGAAAACAACTTCTGGGAAACCTGGAGTATAGCAGTGTGCTTTTTAGAAATGGACACATACCAAAAAAAGATAATTAAAATGTTTGTAAAAGTTCACTGCCATTACTCCTTGATAATATAGTTGAGATGTGCAGTCTTCATGCTAAAAAGTATTTTTCTGGAATAACCAATTTTAAAATCATTCTAAAGATGCAATGATTCTACGTGAAATGCTGTGGTCTTTCAGCAATTGAGGAAATAAAACCAGTGGAGTCATTTCCTTTTTAATTTAGCAGGACCCAACTGCCCATTTTTATAAATATTATTACAAAGATACATAATGTTTGAAATGGTGTAACATGAAAGGCTGGTCCAAGGAAGACCCCATTATAGACAACTGTTTTATGCATAATAATTCTCACTGGGGTAGAGACTGTCTATCCCATGGGAATAGAGCTCTGTGTCAGCTCTGTATAGATTAAACACCTTGTAGTTGTACAACACCAAGGGGTTCACAAAATCAGCATCCCCCACAGAACTGTGTAGTGTGTAGGCCTGGAAGGACAGAGGAAAGAAAAGGACTTCGGAATCAAAAAAGCAGCAAAACAGGGAATGAACTAAGAATACCTTGCATTAACTTCACTGGAGGCTGTGGTAAAACAGTACCAAGATGCTGGTCTAAGAATTCAACAGCATTAGCTCTGATTCACAACTCTGTTCTCATCGGCTATATAACCTCATGCAATCTGTTCCTTCCTTTTAAAATGAAAATATGCACCGCAGCCACCTTTTCTACCTCAGAGGATTATTGTGAGAAACCAACTGCTTTGTGCATGGAACAGTGTTCTGTAAATTTAACAAGCAGAAGATGCTATTATTTTGGGCAGAGTTTAGCTTCCCTGTAGTCTGTCTCTGACCAGGAAAACTCTTTTTACTCACTGGGTCTAAAAGCAAATGTCCAAATACAGCTGTTCCTATTTAACTTAATTTTCTTCTGTCAGGAGCATAGTGGGGATTTTATTATTATGTATAAAACATAAAAATCTGCTTTCATTTGCGAATGTATATTATTGCCACTGGTTATTTCATACAAAAAAACTTCTAAACTCAGCTTTAGAAGAGGTGGAATGGGTTAGCTCAACAATTTTGTAATTTGGAAATTATTTTTCTAGTGTAATGCATGTAACTACCAATAATTATACCTACTATTTTCCTGATTAAACCCAGAAAGTTGTTTGTTTTTCAACTGCTTAGAATTAGCTGATTTTGAAAAGTTTAATCTTATAACTGTAGGCCTGATATAATTACAAATTACAAGCTTCTGGCTTTTCTGAGCTAAGCTGGGTCATAATAGAAAGGGAATCCTTTCCTGCTAATGAGCAATTATGCCTAACACTATCTCAGACAACAAATGCACACCCTTTTAATGTTATTCTAAAGTGAAGAGTGAATGGGTTTCACTTCTACAACCAAGAGGTGCAGCTTCCAAAGACATACATAGTAAAATGTCAGACACAAACCTTAACACGGATGTTTCTACACACTTTCAGTACATTGTAGCTCACTATAAACATTCAAACTGGTAAAAAATTTATCAGTGATAACAACTGTTGTCTCTGGGGTAAGATGGAATCTCACTACTGTTTTAATTTGCATTTCTCTACTGACCAGAAATGTTAAGCATGATGGCAATCATCAAGAAATCAAATAATAATAGGTATTGGTGAGGCTACAGAGGAAAGAGAAACCCTTCTGCACTGTCTGTGAGAATGCAAATGAGAACAACCACTATGAAATCATTACCGAGATTCCTGAAAAAAACTAAAGCTAAAAATTCCATTTGACCCATCTATTTCCCTTTCAGGGATCTTTCCAAAGAGAAAGACCTCATATTACAATGATACATGTTCACCCATGTTTAAAGCAGCACAATTTATAATAGCTAAATCTTGGAAGAAGCATGTATGTCCACCGACAGATGAAGTGACAAGGAAAATGTGCTATGACACACAGAGTAGTACTACCCTGCTGTATGGAAGGACAATCTTGAGTTATCTGTAGGCAAAAAGATGCATCTTAAAACAATAATGTTAGGTGAAATAAATAAGACATACGAGCTTTAAAAAAAAAAAAAGACATACAAGCTTAACTTTTGCAGAGTTTCCCACAAATTATAAGTAAAGAGAAACATGAAAGCTAATAGCAAGAAAAGAGACAGATATTTCCCCAATGGGAAGGAGATCAAGAGATGGAGGAAGAAGAGTAGGATTGAAGCTGGGCAAAGGAATTAAGGTGTGTAACATACATGCAACAACCCCACATTAGGAAGGTAATCAAGTACAACAAATGTGTACTAATGAAACAAATGAGCAAATTGCACTCATCTAAGGTTACAATTCTGGCTTAAAATATTGCTGTACTTCTGCCTTAGAAGTTTCTCTTTTAAATTCTAACCATAACCATTACTTTTAGGGAGAAACTAAACCTTCATTTCTGTTTACTTTTTCTTTTTGGAGTCAGAGTCTCACTATGTAGTTCAGGTTGGCTTTGAACTCCCTGCTATCCTCCTGCCTCAGCCTCCCAAGTACAGGAATTATGGATGATAGGCATGTGCATTACAACTGGTTTGAACTTCCATTTCTATCAGTATTTCTATTTGAAATTGAAACTCCAGTGCTAACTAAACACTTGAAACAGTTTACATGTCTTCCTACTACAAACATTGAAGGAAAATGGATTTCTTATCAATTAATCATCAGAAGCAGAGGTCATGGCGAAGGTTCTTGAAGTCATATTAGTAGGAAAGGCTCCCCCTGAGCTCTGACCTGACAGAGCCACAAAGGTTGTCTTTATTTAAAACCAAGTATCTGTGTTTCTGTTACTAGCTGAAATCTCCCAATAGCTCCAAATATCTAATAAAAACTAAATTATTTATCTCTACTTGGATAACTTACAAATTCAGGTTCCCCTAACCCTGGGGTTCTCAACTAGAGGCAGCTACTTCCCAACAGATACACAGTCATATCGGCCTCCATTTTTCCCATCACTTCTGAGGTGCAAGGGGTGCTACTGGAATCTAGTGGGTAGAGGCCAGGGGTGCAACTGAACAATCTTCAATGTCCAAGACAGCACCTTGTCAACAAAGAGCTACCCATCTCCAAAGTCCATAATGTCATTAGCGCTGCTGCTAGAAAGCTCTGCCCTAAGTAGAAAGAGAGTTTACCTTACTAGAGAATATAAGACAGCCCACAAGTAGATGTAAATCCCCTAAGATACAGACTTAAGTATTGTATACTACTATTTTGAAGTACTAATAAGCTTTCTTTCACCATCACTGGATGGAAAGCAAATATACAGAAATTTGTAGCACAATTGTAATCTCCATTTTCTCATTGTTGTCACCCACAAGAGCTTTGCATAGAAAGAAAAGACAAAGGGTAAGTAGGTGCTGGTAAGATGTAAAGAGATGAGAAGTGACAGAAGGGAAAAATAAATATAAAAGAAAAAAGAAAATTCCTACCCCTTCTTTGGATACAGACATGACATAACAAATAAAAGAGGCATCCAGCTGGAGCCAACAGGGTTTTATTAACATAGACATGAATATCATAAAATTTTCCAAAAGCCAAATTGTAAGGTTTGGTTCCCTATCATAATCCACAGTAAACAAATGCAACACATAGTACACAAAAGGGTTTTCATTATGTTGTGTCTATATTAAGAAGAAATGTAATTGCATGATCTTAAAATTAAAACAATTTCCTCCCACTCACTGGATCTTGCTAATGAGACAGGATCTGAGCC
>NDGN011385253.1:0-10327 GCA_002564285.1 Tympanoctomys barrerae | reverse complement strand
AGGGAGGGGTGTTGGACTACAGGTGGCTCCTGGCCAAGGATCTCTCCTGCCTCTCTGTTCTCTCTCTCTCTCTCTCCCTCTCTCCCTCCCCTCCCCCTCTCCCTCCCCCTCCTTCTTTTCTCCTTTTCTCTCTCTGCCTCTCATTTCTCTTCTGTCCAGGAAAGTGGCACAGTGTGACCTCACATCCTGAGAGGCCTCCAGATTAGGATCTCGTCTTCTCCCAGCATCTTGGAGAAGCTACTGCTGAAGTCTCCAGGCTCCACCCACAGTGCCTTTGGGTAATGCGAATGGATTCAGTGATCTGCGAGCCCTTCTGCCCTTCTGTGTGTGCATTTTTCTGGAGAAATATCTGTGGCTTTTATCACATTATCAAATGGGATTGTGTGAGAACCCTGGAGTTAGTGCTTAACGAACCCTTGATGAGTTACTAAATGACTTGGGGTAGGCGTCCTCATACCCAGACAAGCCTCAGCTTCCTCTTCACAAAGCCAGAGGCTTGGACTGCATGACACCTCCCACTCTCTCCCCTCCCCCAGGTCTTGGGGTTCTGCTCAGATGTGAGGTGGCTGTGGGGCTCAGGAGCGCCATCCCCTGTATACATCTGCTTCACATGGTGCATAGGACAGTGTCAGAGGCATGAATGATTCTGAAGTATTTCTTAAAATGCCGATTGTTTAATACTGATGTCTGAAACTTAACTTTGGCATGCATCGGAGAGACATGGTACAACAGCCAGAGTTATTCTTTGCTTCCCCTGGGGGCTGGGTTCCAGGGTCCCCTGTGGATATTAAGTCAGAAGATGCTCAAGTCCTGTCTATAAAAACGTCCTGGTATTTTCACAGGACTGCCTCACATCCTGCTCAGATGTGAGGTGGCTGTGGGGCCACCCCCGGGCCAGCGCAGGCACGCCTGTGTGCTTGGAGAGTCCACCCAGGTGTCACGTCCTGCCTCCTGCACTCTCCCACCTGGACCAGCCATTCCGCTCTCGTGGACCAGGTGTGAGCTCCTGTGCTCACCTGCCTCCTCCTCTGCGGACAGCTGTCTAGCCACAGCAGTGTCCACAGTCCCAGCTGTTACAACAGAGAGTGGTAGTGCTTTCAGTGGGTGCTTTCAAAGTTCACATTGAACTCTCGAGAGCCACCCAACTCCTTCCTCCTCAGGACAGCGCTTCACCATGTGTCATTCTCTCAAAGCCACTCCGCTTACTCACTGTATGATGTAGACAACTTAGTTAACCTGCCCTTGCCTCAGTTTCCCCATCTCTAACATTGAAATAGTGAAGACACCTGCTCCTGGAATTGTTGAAATTTTCTGCACATGCAAAGAGTTTGACCCCAAAACGAGATCATGGGGCTGTAAAGAAACTGTTTGGAGAGGGTCAGTGATTTGCCTGGGGTCTCACAGCTGGCATCCAGGCCCAGGTTTTCCTGACCCTAAGCTCTCAGCCTGTATTCTCCACTTAGAAATCAGAGCTCTCTGTAGCTGAACACACCAAGGGAAATCTTGCCTTCCATTAATTAGATTAACAGCTCCGCGATGAGCATGTAAAACCAGCACGCCATCATCCACGGATGCTGCTGCATTTTAAACAGAATTGCAGGATGAATCACTGAAATCCGACAGAGCAGCTGGTGGCTGCCCTCGCTCCCTGGAGAGCCAGGGCTGGGGAGCGGGTACAGCAGGGCAGCCCAAAGGCAGCCTCACGAAGTCCCTCGGGACAAGCGCCTTGTGAAATGTGCACACCCTGCCTCCCTCCACGTGCATTCCCACTGTGAAAGCAGGGGACAAAGGACGACTCAACTCCGGGCAGCCCGGGCCTGACTCACACAAAGGATTTTGACAGAAAGCCACATTCTTTGACACCATCAGGTAATATTCAGATGCTCCAGCTCGGAGTCTGAGCCCTACACATTGAGGACATCACGAAGCATTTCTGGGGCAGCGAAACAACGCAACACTGTGTTCTTGAGCCCTCCCACTTCCAAAAGGTCGGGGTTCTTATACCTGTTTCATTTATGAGGTTAACCGAGGCTTAGAGGACTTCAGAAAATGTCCTCAGAGCCATACAACTAGGAAAGCAATATTAGGTCTGCTTGTGGAGGGAGAAATCTGTGGGGTTTTCTTTTTGTTTGTTTGGTTTGTTTTGTTTTTAAATTTACATATTTGGTATAGGATCTCACTATGCAGCTAGACTCATAGCGATCCTCCTGTTTTCAGCCTCTCCAGTGCTGAGATTACAGGTGTATGCCATCATGCCCAGACTGGGTGGCTGGCTCAGTGTGTCCGGAGGCAGAGCTGGCACGGCATGTGGGACTAGGGCTCGATCCCCAGTCCCTGTGCTTACCTAAGCAGGTGCTTAGTCTGCTGAGCTATCTCGCTGGCCCTGAAATCTGCAGTTTAAACATGGAGTCAATAAGGTGGCACCTGACTTGTCTCACAGAATCAAAAGCTAGAGTTCAGCAGTTGGGGGAAGGCTCTTTCTAGTTTGTTGCTCTACCCCCTCCACACGAGGCTCTCTCCTCACAGCTCTAAGTGGGCGCTCCAGCTTTAGCTCTCATGCCTACTTTTCAGCCTTCATGATAATGGAAGAAGTGAAGGCCAAAGAGCTATAAAAGGGAGAGAGCGCTGAAGCTTTCGGGTGCATCTTCCTGTTCCTCAGGGCTTCTGAACTTGCTTTGCTCCCCCTCACTCCTTAGGGCCCATCTCTGCAGTACCAGCATGCTGGCTTCTGCTCATCATTCAGTGTCCTAGGCCGTCTTCTCTGAGGCTTCCTGGCATCCCTGTCCAAAGTAGTGAAAATCCCAGCCTGGCACACAGCAAATGCAGCATCTGACTGCTACCAAGCTTTTGGATGAGGAAAGATGTGATTTCTACAACTCCCCCAAAATTCCCCATGCTGGGGATAACACCTTCTCTCCTTTCCAGAATCCACAGAGGGTGTCACCCGTGGGATCTGAAACTCAAGACCAGAAAAGTCAATGAATCTTTTTCCCTTCTGTACAGTTGGTCCACCACATCTCCAAGTTTCACATCTGTGGATTCAATTAACTATAGATGGAAAATATCCCAGAGAAACATTTTCACATGTACTGAACATATCCATATTTTTGTCATTATTTTCTGAATAACACAGTGTAACAACTAAAACATTTACACTAGATTAGCGATAAGATGGCTCAAAGTACATGGGAAGATGTGGGGGAATTCTATGCAAATGTATAATTTTTTATTTGGTGTTGTGGATTTTTTTTAAAATTTTTATTTTTTGCAGTACCAGGGATTGAACTCAGGACCCTGCACTTGTCAGACAAGCACTTATTCTACTGAGCTATATCCCTGGGCCCAGTGCTGTGGATTTAGGTGTCCACAGGAGTGCTGGAAACTATCCCCTTTGGACAAATGTTCTTTCTAACCCCAGGTACTTTCTGCTTCACTTTCAATGATTATCTAGGATGACAATAAGGAAGGGACCCTGTTCCAGTCCCTTCATCTCAGCCTACAATTCAGAGTTCCCCTATCTGATAATCACCTGTCCCCACCCTGCTGGTAGGCCTTCCATGAAGCACTCAGAATTTTCTACCTGGATTTATGAAATCCATTTTCCCCAAGACAGACTAAACCATTTACAGAGAACCAATATCATTAAGTTAATGATTCCCCATGAATTATGATCTGCAAAGCCCAGTTAATTCCACAAATGGAGCATTGATAGTGCAGGATCAATTGTTGGCCTTGTACAGTTCTCTGGGACAACCTGGCTAAAGCAGGCGGTACCCACTCATGAGAGCCGGATCACTGGATAGAATCCCCACTCCTTAAAATCCTCCATTCGCTCACTTCCGGACACACTCTGCAGCTTGGGTGTGACTTCTCCATCAGAGAGGGCCCCAAATGAACACTGCTGGAAATGATTTCTGTCTCCTTTCATTCCTGGCCATGACTTTTCATTTCCCATTGATGTCTGATTTATTTATATGTTTATGAAGCAACCCGTTTAGCTGGAAGCGACAGCAATAGGCATTTGATCAAATAGAGATGCAAATCTCATCTCCTACTATCCTGAATTTTTATTCCATCATTACTTAACAAAATAGAATTAAGTTGGGGAGAAGCAGGCTCTTGCATTATGCATTGGCCTCGTTTTATTGGGCTTTCTGCTGGCTTTTGAAGGTACAGTTTTCTAGGTTGCCAAGTGTTCCCAGAGGGGGACTGCTCTCTCACTAATACCTGAGCAATTTGATTCTCCACTCTGATTCGCCTGGGTTCAGAAAGTTGATAGAGCAGTGAAAGAAACATGGATTTTATGAGCATCAGATTTCCTGTGGCTAACGGGGTTCCCAGGAGGCAGCACACTGGAAAGGTTTTCCCTGGACTAGCTGAGCTCCCTAAAAACTAACCTCTTTAGAATCAAGTCTGTGCTTTCCATCCATCACATAAACCTTCCTATTTCTCATCCGAGCCAGCATAGAGTGGCATAAAGAATCATTGCAAATATCAAAATTATCAAATTATCAAACATCAAAATATCAACTAGGATTCAATTCTCAACTATGCATCACCAGCCAGCTTCTTAACAATTACTTGATTCTGCCTCACTAGGAGCTACTTTCTCTCCAAAAGAGGCAGAAAGTAATTAATATGTATGCTGTATCTATTCAGTGGATATGTTTCCACATTAATATATGCATTATCCTGTCTTGTGTGTAGGACAGCTAGAGCTTCCAAACAATAAAGATAATATGACTCTCAATACAGGCCACCAATGGGCTCCATTCAAATAAAGGAGCTTGGAAGGAAAAGTATCCAGAGACCACCTTCTGCTGCAAGGGGTCTAGGTGCCCGAAGATGGCCCTCAGGACATTCGTGAATGTACAGAACATGGCATGCATATGTGCGTGAGAGGAAAGGTCCATAACTTTGATCAGATACTTGAACAAGTTCTAAAACTGAAATAGGCTAGGAGATATTGGTCTAGAAGACAGGAAGCTGTGCAGACGGTGGTTTATAGATCCTTGTTGGCTTCATGCAATTAGCAATCAACATACAAGGAGTGACCAGAATATGAGGCATGATAAAAATATGGCTGCTTAAATTTTAAAAATTAACTGTAGTGAAAATCGCATTGCAGCTCCATGCCCTCCAGACACTCCCCATTCTCCTTCAGTGCACCTTTACCTAGCTCCTATTTTTGCCACTTTCCACGAGCTCTGAAAGTGCTCTTTCATGGCTGTCTTTAGTTGTGCTGTCATGGCTGCTCCGGTGGACTGAACTGGTGCAGAATGTTTGCCTTTCATGGTAATATTGATTGGAAGGAAGAGCCAGCAGTTGCATGGTGCCAGATCCAGTAAATGAGATGGATGAGGACACCCTGTGATTTATTTTTTCTTTTTGTGGTACCAGGGATTGAACTCGGGACCTTGCTTTTGCCAGGCAGACTCTCATGACGCTGAGCTATCTCCCTGCCCCCCCCCATGTTTTAATATACCTACCTTTCCATTGGAGCGCACAGAGCAGTAACACTCACTGTGTTTTTAATCATACCTCATAAACAAGGAGGATTTCCAGAACTCCTTCAGATCAAGAAATGGCATGAGTTTGTTCAGAACAAGGGGAGTTAATGACAAGGCAGTCCCCACTGTAATAATATTTTAAAATTTAAATATTCACTCTGTTTCTATCACATCATGCATCTTGAGTACCAATTCTGCATGGAGGACCATGGAAGAAATACAAAGATGGGTACCTGTTGTTGCTGTTTAGATATAAAGTATCCCTGCCTCAGCCAAAGACTCACATATTGATGTCTTAATCTCCAGTAGGCAATGTTCAAAGATGACGCCTAGAAAGGTACTTGGATTATGAGGGTGGTAGCCTCATCCAAGGACAGATTCATAGCTGAGTGTGTTATGATGAAGAGGAAGTGGGCTGGAGGAAATAGGCAAGCGCAGGCACAGCCCGGAAGGGTATATTCTCGTGCCCTGGTGCCTTTCTCCACCTGGAATGTTTCCTGAGCTCTCTGCCCCCTGGCTGCCCTAGAATAAGCAGCTTTCCTCAGCCAAGACCCTTTAGCCATGATGTGTCTGCCTTGGAGCAGGGGGACCATGGACTGACCCCTCGGAAACTGCAAGCTAAGATTGTTATGGTGTGTGTCTAGGTGTCCTCACAAAGCCTCCTTCAGTCATGGGCAGCTTCTGGAATATGTGGTTGATTATTTTTTCTTGTTTTAAATTTGTTTGTTTATATGGCTGGTTCAGCCTGCCTTGGGGGCAGTGCTGGTATGGCATGTGGTGCTGGGGATTGAGCCCCAGTCCCTGTGCTTGCCTAAGCTTGCCTAAGCTTGCCTAAGTAGGCCTGTGATTGATTCTTGATCCAATGCTGGGATTATGGGTGTCAGTGCACTGGGGCAGATACTCTGCATTATGGTGTAAGGAGGGGAGAGGAGCTAGCTAGCTGCCTGAGCTGCTGCTCTTGTTCTTTTGCTCTTGTTCTTTTCTGCCACCATGAAAGGTTGCTTTCTCTGCCCTGTGACACTCTGTCTTGGACCCAGCTGAGTATGGACTGAAACCTCCAGTAACGATGAGCTAAATAAACCTTTCCTTCCTTCTTGTTGAGTATCGGGTATTTGTCCCGGCAACTAGAGAAGAGTAACTGAGACAATCGTGGACCTCTTCCTCTTTAAGTTGTTGTGTCAAGTAATGGGAGACAGCTCACAGGAGGAGTAAAATTAGATGTTGTCATTTCCTGCTTACACCACTTGATCAATTTTCCATCAGATTAAGAATAAAAGCCAGACTTTTCACTGTAGCTTATAAACAGCTCCACAGAAATTTCCCCCAGGCTGCCCAGCTCTTTGGGGGTCTGGGCTCTTCTCCTTCTTCAGAATTAAAAATGACTTAATTAAGGTCTTCCTTGAATTCTAATGATGGTAGCATGAAATGGGTTTCTGCTTACTTCTTACCACAATCCGCTATGGTTTTCTTTGTACATTCACTTACTCATTGTCTCTTGCCCCAGCTAGAATAAGAGCTCATGAGAGCAGAACCTTGTCCACTGGATTCGCCATATCCAGGACCTGATTTGGTCCCACACAATTTAGTCATCAAGACTATTGAAAGAATACAAGAGCATGTCACTCACCCTCTCTGAATCTCAATTTTTCTCATCTGTAAAAACAAGTCTTGGACTATGGTGGTTTCCAGATTATTGTCTCCAGGAAATAAATGGTTTCCCAATGTGCCTCAAAACCTCCAGAGAGAAAGAGATACAGAAGTTATCTAGTCTCCAACTTGCATTCCATGTATCTATGCATTAAATATTGCCATTTGGAATAAGTTTCCTTTGATTTTTTTTTTTTTTGAACCAGGGATTGAACTCAGGCCCTTGCACTTGCCAGGCAAGTGCTTATTCTACTGAGCCATCTCCCCGGCCCATGTTTCCTTTGAAGTAATGAGAATTTTTCAGTTTAAAGGTAAAGTTTAAGATTTATGGATTCAGAACAATCCAGTGATCTGAAACTTTACCTTTAAACTAATTGAATTGATATCATTCATATGATTGAATTTTTTTTAATGCTAAAACAGTTCAGCATTAAAGTCTATGACTGTAACTAACAGCCACTATGAGTAGTTCAGAAGATACGGAGCCCCGAAGAGCACAGGTGGAGGAAGGAGGAGATGCCACCCAGCTCATTATAAAAGACCTTGAGGAGGAAAGATTTGAGTGACCTTGGTGAACAAATTAGGCAGACAGGAGCAGGGAGTTCTGAACCATGGCTGTGAACAGCGCCCAGATGGGGCAATGAAAGAGCAACGACACTCCTCAGAAGGATTTCTAAAGGGGAGTCCCAGAGCGACAGGACCAGCATTGTCTGGAGCTTCTTAGCAATGCAAATTCTCAGGCTCCACCTCAGAATCAAAATGTCTGGAGGTGAGGCCTAGAAATCAGTGTGTCAGCCAGCCTTCCCCATGAGTCTACGCATGCCCAAGGGCCGAGAATGTGAGGCTAAGCCAGGAGGGGCAGGGTGTCTGCCCAAATCCAGCTAAAAGGCAATCATGACAGCATCCTGGGGAGATAACTTGCCTCGTAGTACTTTGCTTGGCCTCAGTTACACATTAGAAGCACTTAGAGAGCTTTTCAAACTCTTAATGTTCAGGCCCCATGCCAGACCAATTAAACTAAAATCTCTGGGGATGGGACTAAGGAGCACAGTGCTTTAAAAAAAACAAAAACAAAAAACACATCCCCATGTGACCAAACTGCACAGGCACAGTTTAGAAGATCTTATATATCTAATATTTTTAGGATGGTGTCAAAGGTAGCAACGATACCTGGAAATTCTGCCTGATGATACAACCTTCTAGGATCTGCCCAACCACCACAAAGAGGAGAGCGGACCGAGTCCAATCCAGATTGTACGGTATCACAGAGCTCAGCTCTAGAACAGAACTTCCTGAGTTCAAACCCCATCTTTGCAAACTCAGGCATATTGCTCAACTTCTCTGAATCAGCGTCTTCATTTGTGAAGTAGCAACAGCAACTTCTATCTTGCAGGTTTTCAGGACAAGCAAATAGGCGAAGCTATGCAACGTGCTTTCAGCAGTGCCTGGTGCTCAGCAACGGACAGCTATAGAAATAACTTCTGTTTCTGGGACTGTGATTGGAAAGGATTCTTCTCCCCAGTATCATGGCTGTGACACCGGCAAATCAACCGGGTGCAACAAATCCATGTGGTTTCAAGTGTTTTGCCTGTGTTGACTGCCAGAAATTGTACTGATGGTTTCTTCAACTACTCTTCTACCTCTGATCACCATTAAAAGCTATCAAACTGGCCCTAGGGACATAGGGAGAACTCAGAGACTTTTAGCCAACAGAGGAGCTGCTCAGGCATTGGGACATTCTCATACTCCAAATGCATGAAAGACGGCATCAAAAGCTTCAAATTCATAGCTTAGATCAAAACTAAAGGATAGAGAAGCTTAAATTATAGAAAGAAGGAGAAAGCTACATGAACTAAATAGTCTAGGAACTGTCAGAATGTCACATGTTAAAATACCAATTCCTGGATAGCAGCAAAGCACCCACATGAAGGAATACATAAATAAATCCCAAGGCAGAGAATTATAAAAGGCTTTCCTTTGATGAAAAGAGCCCTGTAAAGTTCTACACTCTGGCTTAACCTCGTGACACACAAGCAGGTTGACCACTCCAGCCCACAGGTGCTGAAGGATCCTCTGGAAGAAATTTATCACGCCTGTAGAATGGGCTTTCCAAATTCTAGTGCCCTGAGTATTCCAAAGAGAGTTTCCCACCAAAGATGAGTCCACAGTTACAAATTAAAGTGCACATAAGACCCAAAACCCCTGTGAAAGGTGGAAGGTAAAACTAAAGAAGAAATTGAAACTATAGCAATTACATGTACATGCTGTACTTACAAATCTCTTTGAGGTTTTCTGAGTATATGTTTGATGAAATAAAGGAAAGAAATAGGGTTAAAAATGGGCAGTGACTATCAGTAAGATACGAGGGCTGCATGAAGGAGATTTATATAGGAAGAATTACACTGTCACTAGTTCAGTGTCTTCCTGCTGGTTCCTAAAACGTGATCCATGGGTAGGCTGGCATAGCCTAGACTTTTTGTATGGCTTAGAAGCCTTAATTTTTTTTTTTTTTGCCATACTTTCGAGAGATCCATTCCTAGGGGTTTATTCTAAAGAAACAGTAATGGATATAGGAAAAGATTAGCTACAAGGATATTTCCTTCAGTGCTGAATAATTGGAACCATCCTAAATATCTAGCAGCAGGAGATTTTTCAAATAAATGAAGATAGATCCAGATGTTGGGATTCTAGGCAGGCATGTTAAATAGATGCTGTGGAAAATGTTTGATGGTGTGAAAAGATGCTCATAGCACTGTAAGCTTTTTTTTTTTTTAAAGCAGTCTTAGGAAATGCATGAGCAATACAATTTCATTTTGCAAATATAAGATAAATATCATGGCTTCATATTTAGCGGTGGAAATTTAATCACAAAAAATAAATATGATACTGGAAGCAAATGTCATGAATAGGATTATCTATATCGTTGGTAGAAGGCCACCACTAGTCCAGTTGAAAAGTGAAAAGTGTTTTTAATGGGAAAGGATACAGTACTTTAGAAGGTGAGCAAAGAAGAAAATAACGTGGCCCTTCCCAGACAGACACGGGTTTCCAGGGATGGCAACTGCCAGTGACGTCACTGTATACAGGAAGAGGCAGCTGGCACGGCTCTCCAGGCCTCATCTGTCTCCTCTGGAAACCCTGGCTACCTGTCTGCTTGACATCAGCGCCAG